>JASMMZ010000003.1:11751357-11762546 GCA_038502455.1 Anisogramma anomala | reverse complement strand
GGGGGGGGGGTTGAGCTTGGGTTGTTTTAGAAGGCCTTACTGACCATGGAAGCAGAGCCAACACCGAGACCAACGATGAAACGGCCAACAACCATCTGGGCCATGGTGAAGGCCGAGGCCTGGATGAGTGCGCCAAGCGTGAACAGCACAGCTGCGAACCAGATGGCCGGCCTGCGGCCGTACTTGTCGGCAGTAACACCCGCAATGATGGCCCCGATCAGGGCTCCGGCGGCACAGAGGGCGGTGATGGTCTCCTTGTTGGAGCTTGAGAGCGGCTTGTTATCGAGGTCCGAGCCAATGACGACGAGCACCCCGCTGATGACCCCCGTGTCGTAGCCAAACAGCATGCCGCCAATTGCGGTTGCCGCGGTGCACAGCCACACAAACGGTCCCGGTGTGGTTTCTTCGATCTGGTCCAGGTCTTGGTGTTCTGTCAACTTGAGAACGGCTACTTCGTTCTCGCTGTTCTCGTAGTGCTGGGTCGAGCACTTGACCTTGGCCTTGTTGCTGTCTGGCTCTCCCGCCATGGTGCCCGCGTTATGTATGATGAGTAGTGGGGAGAGAGAGGGAGGGGGGAGGCGGGTAGAAGGTAGGGAGGTGTAGGGAGGTTGGGAATACCCGATGTTGCAACAAGAGTGTAGCGTGAGGCTATCACAAATTATAACGTTAGTCAACGGGACACGTTGCATGAGAGAGTTGGCAGATTATATATTGTACAGAGTTGGCCTGGTGGGTTCGGGAACGTTCGTGCACACAAATTAGGTTGGTCACTTGATCCCACGACTCCTTCCTTACTCACGTGTCTTTACTCCTTCTCCTTGGCAGCCACACGGCGCCTTGCGATCAAGTCCCATCTTGGTAAGGAATCCCGAGCCCTGTCGATTGCTGACCAAGTTACCGGGCCTAACTACTAGTAGAGCCTACTATAATATCGTTGTCTTGGTTTCATCATCCCAGAGGGGCCCCCCTTCCCCCACGTCCCTTTTACCCCACACAAATACCCCGGACTCCTCCCTGCTTCCCCAGACTTTCCCCAGACTTAGCCTCTCCGGGAAGTGGAGCCAGTCCGACCTCCCCCGGAGCGTGGCTTTCGGCGCACCCTGTCGTGCACGGGCTTTGCCTACCAGCCTTCCGTACTACTATGTATTTGCCCCGTTAAACGCCCATGTCTTATTTTTCCGCCTAATATTTTTTTTTCTTGTTTATTTAAGGTCATTTGTTGGTAGGGCTTCAGTCGTAACTATGGTGTCGATTCGATTCCTGGTGGTCGAAGTAACAATAGTGTATACATAGCAAGTGAAGATGGATGATTGAGAGAAGACTCTCAACTGCGGCAGCCGCTAGCCGACTCCCATCTACTATGTGAATATCTATGGCACAGCGCTGACACATGCCCCTTACATGAGTGGACATACATTTCATTTCTCCCTTGCCAAGGCAAATTGGCTTGAGTCAACAATGTTTACTGCCGGACTACTATGGTACCGTACTAGTGAAAAAGCTTCCTGGTCAGAAACCGACGGGGATGGAATGCAAAGGTGAATGCACGGACCTTGTGCACATGACGTGGAAGATTTCTTTTACCCTTAACACTAAGTACATACCTCACCAGCCAACCCTTTGCACTGTGTACCCCGTTAAACACCTATTATTGTTTTTTACTACATCGTGGTAGTTACAGCGGTGGGAGCCTTTGCGTGAGTACGGCTCTTTACTATATGGCTAGCAATATCCTTCTGCTCCGCTATAATTTACTTTGCAAGCCGGATGCTAGTAGTGAATTGAGCTGGCTGTAATGAGCAGGTAGGCCAAGCCGGCCATAGCAACCGAGTGGACTTATTTTGACGGCTTTAGCAATAAAATACCCGATAACCTTCTCGTCTTCCATTAATAAAACCCCTTTTACTCGTTATGCTCGTAACAAAGAATAATACCAGTACCAAATATGCAATACAATAAGGACAATATTGCCAAACTTAATATATACTGTATGCTTAGCTACAGGAATATATGCGCCTGGGCGCATTTAAGCGCATGACACATAATCCTGCCTGTGTATAGGTACATACTGCATAGGGCGCGCAGTGAGGGCCGTGCCCGACAGGGTGCGCGCGACAGGGAGGGCGGAAAGCTACACTCCCCAGCTTTCCTCTCCCAACCAAGTGCGGTGTTCCGCGCCCCCTACTCCACGCCCCTTATCATATACAAAGCACCTTACGCACCGCACATTGGCACGCAATATCTCATCAGGAATCGCGCCGCCATCTCTGTTAACGCTAACAACGCGATTTTTACTGTATATACAACGAACTATTATTAAAACCCTTATTTTACAATATTAATTTACTACTTTTGTTGGAATAGTAGTATTTGCAGTGCAGTAGGTCAGCTTTACTGTAAGTAAAGTTGACTATACTAACTACAAGTTGAGTGTATTGTTTTGTGTGTGCCTACTGTATTGGCTGCAAAGTAAGTACAGTATGTGCCCACTTCACACTAGGGCACGGACTAAGTAATTGGCCATACAAATTACTATGCAGACCAGCTAGCGGTCTGCCAAACCTGGAACAATACACCCACCATCTGATTACTGCAATACTACTGTTACTTTGACCAATTGAATCGACAACATTGTAACGTCTAAAGCTTTACCAATACTGTTTAATGTTTATTAGGTTAAGCATGGATAAGCTAAGTAAAATAAAAAACTATTTTCTGGTTACGCCTTACGTTAATAACGGCGGTTAGAGTAAAAGAAAGATTTTTGCGAAATGCCTTTATTGGTACTGCGCTAATCTACAACCGCAGGAAAATAGAGAAGACTTTTAGGTTACGTTAGTTTATAACAGCAATCTGGAAGTAAGTGATGGTATCATTACTCGAAAACACTGAGAAATCTTTACGGATTTTTTTTTAAAGAAGTTGGAATTAACCGTTGAAATTTTTAAAGTTTAGCAAGTTGGCAAACGGCTAAGTTAGTACTACTGCATGTGTTATTACTGTAACAACAACTAAGTCTTATGATCAAAATAACAAATGACATTAAACCTTTACTTATAATAATAAATGATCTTCAACCTTATCCTCTATACTAAATATTTACCATAACTTTACTCTTTTCCTCTTTCCTTACATTAATTTAATCGATAAGATCGCTATTTTAAGCGAAAATACCAAGTTGTGCTAAGAAAGCTACGTCGCGCGATTCAACTTTAAGTCATCAAATTTCTACGCAACTTTATGCTAAGTCACTAAGCCCCTCGACCACCAACTATGTAAGCCAAAACTTTAAGATAGTTATCGTCAACGCTTATTTTAAAGCTATTACCGACCCTACCTAGAAAAAGGTAATTAAAACCTTTGGATTCGTTTATTCCAAACATTACGATAAAAACCATTAGGGGTACGATGTCGATAAAAACTTAACGAAAAAGTACCTAGTTAACTTTATCGGTTGCTATATTATCGATTACATCAAAAGCGAAAACCTTAACTATAGTAACCGTACTTTTTGTAAATATCGTCAATTTTTTAACGACTGGATTATTAATATAAGAAAAAAAGTTTAAAGGGGTATTAAGTTAAAGTTAAAGGAAGAACCTTAATAACGAAAGATTTATATGTCAGAAAAAAGTTCTGTTAAGTTGGTAAAAACCCTTTATAGTTTAGCACAATTTAAAGAATGCCTTCAAGACACACACCCTAAAGGGAAGGGTATTAAAAAACCTTATTACCCTTATATGCGTTTTAAGAAACCTTCTGTTTACCTTTAGCTAAGTTAAAACTTTTTACGTATTAACGATAAGAAACCTATTAACCTACATAGTAATCTAACACATTTATATAATAATATGAAGTACGCTTTTAGTGGAGACAGAGCGCGCGAAACAACGGTTGCAAATACAGCTAGAGGAATTGACGTTATCGTTTTCTACTAGTTAATTAAGCAAAATCGTTAAGTCCCTTCAAACTTTGAATTTTTTTATGTATATTACTATATACCCTCATAGATAGTATATATAGGTCTTGTGATATTACACTGTATTACAAGGTGCACTTTTACAGAGTGCACGATAACGTGACACGCTGCAGGCTGCACTCTTGCAAGAAGCAAAGTGCATCATATATGGATCGGTCTGGAATAGCTATACCAGACCGAACGTCAATGCATGGAATAGTCTTGAATGGCTATACCAGATCGAACGGCAATACGTAGAGCGGTCTGGAGTGATACACGCTAGGTGAGGGCTTATAAACCCTCACCCGTGGCGTACACCTCTGGATGCTTCTAAAGCATCTTCATCATCTTTTATACTACAACTATCAATCTAACGATTACTCTTCTGAATACCTTGTTTTCACGTGAACCCAAAGTTTTTAAACCTTACCGACATTTTATTATCCCCTAGCTTTTTAACCAAAATCGACAAGCCCCTTAAAAGCCCCTTTATAGTAAGTTTACTTATACGCATGAATTCACTACATGTTTTATTGTATGACTTTATCCTTGAGGGTATACAACTAACAATTACCCTTAATATCATATTTCGAACACTTTAAGGTCTAAGCCATTAGGAAATTTCATTAACAAATATTGTAATAACTATCATAACTTTACACTAGAACCTATTAAAATAATTAATATTAATTATAAACTGTTGACGAATTTCATTAAGATTCAAAACTATATAAAAAAATATAATTGAAAGCCTTATAACCTTTTCAATACAAAAATAATACCTGTTTTAAATATCTGTAAGTAGATAGAGGTTTACACTTCTAGTTTTCATTCACTATTTCCCGAAATTCTTATAAAGCATATCAAGGATTACTACCTAATCTTCCTAACTTGAGTAACTACTTTTTGCGAAGTTTATAATAGCATAAAAAACCACTTCAAATACGACATCTACTTTACTCAATACCATATAAACTAAGTTACTACGAAGTAAACAACGATGACAATAAAAAAGAAAGAGGAGGAAACACGAATAAATATATTAAACCAAATACTCAATAAGTTAATATGGTAATAGTAAACAATGTGAAAAACTCATGTTAGCGAAGCCCTACTTTGTAAACAGATATAAGCAGCTGTTACAGATATTAACGAGTTTGAATACGCCTTATAACTTTCAAATACCACTTACAAAAACCTTTTTAACTAGTTACATTTCTCGCTCGTAACCGTGATAATACATACGCCAAACTCGTTTAATACGTACTCCTAAGCTGGTAACTTCTCTAATGTAAATAAAAAAGAATTTGCGGTGGTTAATTAAGTCAACTATAAGTACGGTTACGGGCGCTTTAAACGATTAAGATCTGGTTTATCGATAATAAACTAGAGGTAACAGTCACATTAGCGTTAATAAGGTTAAAATTCAAGTGGACCTATTAACCATAAGAACTATTGTCATAATAGTGGTAGGAAATATTAAATTTGTGATAAATCTAGTTATTAGTTAATTTGCTACCTCTCTATCAAGCAAAATAACAAAAAAGCAATATATTACATTCAATACCTTACTACTTCTATATAAGACTATTTAAATCAAATTAAAAACTTTAAAGGTGACGATCTAATTAATAGTCCGATGGTTTTAAGGAAATTAAGTAATATGAAAATACAGTTTCTAACGCGGCTTAGTAATTAGTAGACTACGTTTTCCTATACCGCTTAGGTAGCAAAGACCTAGACCTTTACCCTAACTAAGCCTCTGACCCTTTATATACCTTTAACCTTCACAATTATTACGCAAACTATATGCTTTAGGGTATTATTCCAGATATAGAAGTAATAAGGTACTTAACAGAAGGCTATTTATAATATGTGGTATTACGAAGGATAAATACTACAGCTACTGAAATTAATTGTTACTATGTTGGTAAAAGAAAACTTAACTTCAGACTAAGCGAAAAACTATCGTCATTAAGAATAACTATAATTTAAATTATTATTAAATCGATTAGCCTTTATATTTTCAAGTTATTTACCTCTTTTCTTTTTTATTCAAACGATATAAAGATCCTTGGTGTTAACGTTAATATTAACTCCGATAAGCTAATGAAAAACAGCTAAAGATTTTCCTTTGCCTTTAAATATGAGCACCTATAGTTTTATCTTTAAGGCCTAAAGATAGTGATGTTAAACCTGAAGGAGACGGAGATACGTTAATTACATCAGAGTTTTAACCACCTAGCAATTAATAAGCTACATAAAGTCCCAAAGTCTACAGGGTATAAAGATATGTAATATTTTACCCTAAAAACTATCGAAAAGCTTTGTTACCACTACCAAATTCATATTTAAGCCCCCCCAAAATTTAAGTTTATATTAAAAGATAATAAGGACTTTAACTGCAAGATTTTTATTAATGTGTTTTACTTAGACCATAAGCCTATTTTTCATGTTATTAATTCCATAACTGTTTTTCTTATAAAACTTAGTTTCTAAAGTCACTTTCAGCAAAAGATATGTGGGAAATGCTAAATATACCATGTATTAACACTTACTTAATCCTATCCAACATCGTCGTCTACGATACTAACACTAACTTTTTAGCGACAGAATTTTTGAAAAAATGCTAAGATAATAGGTATCCAGTACAAAAAGGTGCTTGTAAAGGCTCACTAAAGTATTTAGAGAGTTAACAGAATATATACACTACTTAGCCTAACATATAATATCCCTATGCTAAAGATTAAAATATTTAAAAATCTAGAAACACGTTTTTAAATAACAGTAAAGGGCTTAAATGACACTATAAGCCCTAACAGCTTAATAATAATATTACTGATATTTGAAGCATATCTACGTTTAACGAGTGAATATTTACTATTATCAAATACCTAAAAGCGGGCTACAGCCTACAATAACGCACTAAAATAACTAAGAAAAAAATCGACACGCTATTACGTTAACAATAATTTTAATTCCAGGAACGGCTCCACAACTATCGATGCACTTACTCTACCGTTACAAAGTGAAATACACGTATAGCAGAAGTTGGGCAAATAGAAAGGCCTATATAAGACCTTAAGTATTACCAACTTTAAGGTAGTTATTAAAATTGCTAACGGCTCTATAACGTTTCATATTACTTAAGTTGGGTTATATATCAGGGTTATTGATGATAAAAAACCCTTAAGTTAAGCGACTGAGTTAACACGAGATTTCTTTACCTATAATCAATAAGCCGATGAAATTCTACCGGTATAGATAACTCACGAAAAAGAGAAATATGAAAAAGGAGGAATATATACTGAGACGTATTTACAATACTACTTAAATAAGTAGAAAAGCAAAAGATAACGAAGACTTGACATTAAAGTTTCGAGTATAAGGTATTATTAAGAACTTTGATAAACCTTTTAAAAAAAGTAACAAGGTTGAAATCAACAGCTTATTAACTCGAAGAGTTATATAATTCGTATCAAAAGCTAACTTTAATCTTTAAAATCCAAATATTACGATTTTTAAATCGAGGATTATCTACAAGTTTAAAGGAAAAAATACGGGGCGGCCGTACGAAAAACCACGTTGAATCGTTTAAAGATATGATAATAAAGGTAAAGATTGGATTCTTACGTAATCACCAACGATTTGAAATGTTAATTAACATTTAGTAGTTGCTTTAGTAACAAGTTTATTAGTAAGAAATAAAGGTAAGTTTATGCTTAATAGTTGAGATATAACATAAGCCTGTATATAGTTAGCAATAGATTTATAGTGGATTATATTGTTGGAATTGCTATATGAACTACGGCTTATCTAACTTTTAGAAACGGTAATACCATATATTAAGCTTTTGTATAGACTGTTTAAAATAGTCCTTTATTGTGTTTGAACTTACTAATTACACTTTAAATTACGATTGAATATGAAGTTTTTAATATACGACTTATATTAATTAATAATGTAAAACGAAAACCTGGGTTTAATATATATATAAATTAACGATACCTTTTTCGTTAAAACGACTAGCTTTATAACATTGGAATAGTGTGCGATTAAGGACTTTGAATTTTAAAACTATAAGCTGATTACAACGTTAGCGAAGAATGATTAACTTAACTTTAACGAATCATGAATTCGTATACTTAGTATTTATACTAACTTTAAATATCGTTAAAAAGATAAATATATTAACTTAGCTACAATTAATATAACTAATGTAACCAAGGCTTAACGTTCCCTGAAACAGTATGCCTATAGCAGTTATATTGCCACTTTATTCCAACTGAAGGCTTCCTACAACCTATTCATTGCGGTATAAGTATAAAATCCAATAGGTACCAACTTTAACCGGCTAAAAAAAAAACTTAAATAGCAAATTCGAAACCTAGAACGAAATATTAATATGGTTTTAATTGACCTATCGAAGGCCAAGTTGGTAATCTTTATAGACGGATCCTTTATAAACAATACCGATTTATCTTTACAAATGGACTTTTTGATAACCCTTTTTAATAAAAAGAAGTGGGAGGACCAATTTAACATTATCAATAGTCTAATTTACTAAACTTCTATTAAATATAAAAGGATTATACGAAACGTACTAACTTTAGAAGTTTATAGTATAATAGTAAGCTTTAATATATAGGAAACTATTAACGTTATTACTAAGTAGTTAATGATTTTTTCTTATTTAGGTAGTAATTTATACCAATTCAAGAAGTTTATTCGAATACCTTTTTCAGCTCAAAACTACTAGCAAAAAACGCTTAATAATCAACGTAATAATACTCTGCAAAGCCTATAAAGGAATAGAAATTAAAGAGTTCCAGTAAATGGATAAGAAAGATAATATTACTAATGTGTTATAATGAAGTCATCGCCAAACAAGGATTTTGAAAGGGTTGTAGATAATAATATGTTAATCATACGTATCAAAAGTTACATTAATAGGCCACCCGACAAGCTTAAATTACATAACGGCAATTAAAGATGTGCTACCAAACTGAAAGATTGTTAGGAGACTGACGATAGCGATATGTTTGATTAGCACGGCTAAAGTGAAGGCTTATATAAGTCTGTAATGGAAAACCTTTTTATGGGAATTGATAAAGTTGGACCTTGGAACCGTAGGGCAATTGACGGTAATCGGAGTTAATTTAAGTGCAAATAGGTGCAATTTAATGCGAAGGTTAATTGTAATGAACAAGGGTCTAACTAGTTAGCGAGGTTGCGGTTTAACACTTACCGAAAAAATTTAGTGAACCACACTAGCATACGCATATAAACTAAAAAGCTATCAGTATTAAAATAGTAATATTTACAATGTAATAGATGAACTTTACCGTAAGTAAAGTTGACTATACTAACTGCAAGTTGAGTGTATTGTTTTATGTGGGCCTACTGTATTGGCAGCAAAGTAAGTACAGTATGGGTCTACTTTATACTAGGGCATGAGCTAAGTAATTGGCTATACAAATTACTATTCAGACCGGGTAGTGGTCTGCCAAACCTAGAACAATACATCCACTATTTGATTACTGCAATACTACTGTTACTTCGACCAATCGAATCAACAACATTGTAACGTCTAAAACCCTACCAATAAACGCGTTAATCAATATATTGTTAATGGTGTTTTTTTTTTAAAAAAAAAAATAGCGAATTCAATGATAAATATTCAAACTATATTGTTAACTTTTATAAATAAGGCTGTAGAAACGTTGGGGAAAAAACGTAAAACCATTCGCAAGCCTTTTACTTTAAATTTATAAACTGGAAGATAACGGTTTTCGTCGCATTTAGTCTGTAATAATACATGCGAAATATTATTATAAAGATGTTAGATTCTTTATTACCACTATCATTACCGCAAATATAATAACTTCTTATAACCGTTTTCGTAAAGCTTTGCAATTAATGAAACATAATATAAACGTATTTTTATACTGATAAAATTCCGAATTTTATATAATTTACGTAATATTGTAACTTATTCTACTAGAAAACGTAACCTAACACCAGAAAATTTAATCGATTAATTAAAAGTCTTATATTTAGTTTATTAACAGTTAATTTTATTAGGTAAACCGTTAATATCATAGTCGAAATTAGAAATGCTTAGGATGTTGTTGTTATTAAGTAAGTCGGCGCGGTTTCCAATACAAAACAACGCGATAATTACGTTGTTTATAAATAATATAAAAATGAAACTTTGTTGAAGAAAGTTTTTTTGAAAACATAAGCATACCAGTAGTAATTTCAAATTACAAAATTATATTTGTTAACGTAGTCAGTATTTTGCTGTTATGTTATTTTATACAAAAAACGTATTCGCGAACGATTTCGTTTCGTTCAACGAATTTTGTATATAAAGTTTTAATAAATTATATATGGTAGATACTTGAATAATTATATTACGTTATTACAGTGTTTTAAAACTCATCCCGTATACATACGTCGAAAAATGTTTCAAGGTTAGGGGTTAAAATTGGAAAGGTCGGAAAATATAACCTTAAGTTATATCGGTTTATAAATAACTAAAACATTATTAGAAAAAAACATTGAAAATTATGTGTAAGAAAATTAGGTTAACCTCATCGCTTAAAGCGGTCGAATACTATTTATAATCTTCGATAAAAAGGAGGGAGAAACCCCTGCTAAGGAGCTGTTATAAAGTTCGAGAAAAGGGGTAGCCCGGTTACGTAATAAGTGTGAGGGCATGATCCGGAGCGGCTCCAAAGCATCGTGGGAGCATAGCAACCGCCAGGGCTAGATCCCTGGTGACTACTAGCCCAGGCACCAGCCTGTGACACCACTACGTTATTATGCATAAAATGAACAATTCAACTCGTTTTTCTAATATTTCAATTTGTTCAGGAAGAACAAATCCACATACATCAACTGAACTATTTTTACCCGTAATAACTGAATATATAATACATACTGCGACTAGGCACATAACGCATACCACAACCCGTACGTAATACGTACCTGACAGGGGACGCGGAGCAGTGGGGGACCGCGGCCTCGGGAACGGGCTTGGTCCAGGGATTATGCCTCGCCTCGAAGTGTCGGGCAGCAAGTCTCCCCGCAGACAGGGCAACACCGTCCGCCCCAGGAGCCCAGCCGCCCCCAAAGCGCCCCAGTCCACAAGCAAACTACTGCTTACGTACGAGTAAGGCACGGCTCGGAGGAGCGGTTATTTCTTTCAAGTACACAAATCGGGTGT
>JASMMZ010000003.1:11687958-11751252 GCA_038502455.1 Anisogramma anomala | reverse complement strand
GTTTGGGCATCCCGCAGTGGTAACGCTGCCGTCATCCGAGAATAGAAACTCGGACCGCCGGCCCTTTTTCTCAGCTAGCGGGCTCTACTTCCGATGGAGAGAGATCTGGAGCACAGTACACTGTGTGGTTGCTGTGCAAAGCGACGGGAGGGGTTGGGGGGCTGGCCTGTGGGTCCATCGAGATGGCATGCTGGGAGGCCGGGTCATGTGCTCCGGTGAACCTGGTTATTCGAACCGACCATTGTCGCCTATGGAACGTGACGTAGTCCTTGCTGCTTTTAGTTCGATGTCGACCTCAAGTAAAGAGAAGCAAGCGCCCTGGGGGGCGGGGGCTTCCTGCATAGTTTGACAGCTTGGTATATATAGTACCATGGTTTCACCCGATGTTACCTTCTAGTATAATATTCATGGAGCGACTGTGCCAGGCCGGGGATCACATGTGCCTCTTCAGCCTGTTTTCGACTGTCAGACTCTGATGTACTATGTAAGTTTACTTCCTTAACGGTCCCGCCCCGGAAGTACCCACCTAATTCCGCCACTCACAGCAGGTGCCACCACAGGTCCTCCCCTCATTTACCCCTGACTATTCTTCCGAGATGCAAAATGCGCCGCTTGTTGGGACAACAGTCAATTGCAATGGCTGAAAGTTGATTGTTGGGTGCCCGTTCAACAAAGGGCAGGGGCCAAGCTTTGGCCCATCCAAATTAGGGTGCAAGCTGGCTAGCAGCTTGCCCAATTTAAATCCTACATCCACAACTTGACTTTGCAATACCATTTGTTACTTCGACCACGATTCGAATCGACAACTCGATACAATGTCTAAAGGCCTCTAGACAAAGCCTATTAATAACAATCAATGCTTAACAGCAAATTAAACACAAAAAAGCTAGGTTCAGAAAAAGCTACTTTGGCCTATACTACTACCGCCACGGTTTTCTCTCGGGTCTCTCGAATACCCTACGGGTGGGTAGACCAAGGAAATAGCCGCCTCCACTTTTAAGGACTGGTACGCCAAACTCGCAAGTCACACTACGGTTTTTACCGATGGATCCGAATAATTTCTCGACGGATAAAGATGCGTTGGGTGTAGGTACGTGTTTTTTTGTAATGATAGTGTCGTCGCAAAAGGGTCCGGCGGCTTTTACCCTATTATACACATTTTTGATGCAGAGGTCATCGGAGCGTTTCGGAGCCTGAAAGCGGTCACCCGTGTCTCTACAAGAGAGATTATGGTGTGCGTTGACAGTACCTTTGTAATTTGGGACTTGGAAGGCGACCCAGTTACTTTGTTTCAATAGGTGTTTAATAGTTTTCACGTCGTTGTCGAGACCTACCTTGACCTCGTGACGGTGAAATAAAGTTTTAGGCATATAAGTATTAACGGAAACGAAGCTGCGGAGAGACTTGTAAGTAACAGCATCAGGTTTTTTACCCGTTTTTATAATAATCTATTTTTCACCAATAACATAAAACTCATACTTTAATTACGGTTAAGAGATATTAAAAAGAAACAATATGCATAAAACAAATTAAACTATTCCTTTCGTATAAGTGATAAATACTTATGTATTCGATTAAACCTAAACTAAAATTTAACAAATCCTGGTATATAAATCGTTTCCCCTTTTCGCCTTTATTATCCCCGCTTTTTTATCTGTTTTTAGTAATATAATATGGTTATAAAGATTTTACATCGTATTATCAGTATTTTAAACTCCTTAATACAAACGAATATTATATTCGATATGAAAGAGAGTAATACGCCGTTTATTTCGTATATTACCTAGCTTTTATCAAGGTTTGGAAACTTTAGCTACAGCCTTTTAAAAAAAAACTTTAAATAAACGGGTATATGAAACCTTTATCCGAAAAGCTTGTTCGGATTTTGAAAATTTCCGGGTTATTGCCCGCGTTACAAATTACTTTTTTAATAGAAGAAATATTTAATTTTGATTCAAATAGGTTTATGTTTACCGCCCACTCATAATAATAATATTTCACGTTTGCCGGCAATATTCGTGTTATAAGTTCGTCAATTTACCGCAAACCATAAATTAAAGGCCTTATTTATCCAATAACTTTAATATAACTATTATTACGGCTTTTATGATTGCTATCCATCAGATTCAACCTTATTATTAAAAAGGAGTAAGGTTAGGGGAGGGATCGGAAGCGAAAGTTAACCTGGTAAAAAGAAGGGTAGTAGGAGCGGTGATAGGGGTAACAGCGATGAGTTTATTTTCAATTAAGCTCGTTTTGCCGTTGCTACTGTTATCGTTGTTGTCGTTAGTACCGCCCCCACTAGTGGAGGAGGCCCGCCATATTAGCAACGTTGCAACTGTGGCTGATGTTGTGTCACCCTCTGCCGCCTCAATAGCAACGCGAAGGGCCGCTAGAGGGCGGTCAGACATCTGGTAGGCGCCTTCGCGGCAATAACGATATGGTAGATGGTTAAGGGCCTAATGATAGTAGCGTTGATAGAAATATACCCGTATTTACATTTTATTATTAGTACTTATAAACATTGAATCCTTTTATATGAAATCAAAACTATCAAAACCTTTATGAGCGAAACGAGCGTATTAAATATCCATTCTATCCTTAGTAGCATAAACTCTATCATTAATATTCGTGAGGGAAAACCGTATATAACTCGTATATAGTTATACCCCGTAGGGTAAGACGGGGCGAATAAGAGCCGTATAGGCTGGGATAGGAAAGGAGTAAATAAGGGAGAAGTCATAGAGGGAGTTGATATGGGCGTGTTTAGCTCTATTAAAAATAAAGGGGTTCTTTATACGAGCATGAATACCGTGGCGTATAACGCGTTAATGTTTTCCTTTATGCGAAAAAACTATTATTTTATCAATACAAACTACCTTATTACCTATTACGAAACGTAAATATATTTATTAATAAAGGTGGTATTTCTATAATATATAGGGGAAGGTTTATAGTTAGAATTTATATTAATGAGTAACCCCTTTTGTTACTGTCCAACCTACGATAGTATGTCAAGTAGGTGTCAAATAAAGTTAATAATTAAGGTATAGCAGAAGACTAGAAGAGGTTGCAGTGGTCTTTTATATAAGAATCATGTGTATAGTTCATACATAGCCCGTTACATACCCTTGTATATAATATTTACGAACTGTGTCCGGATTACACCTGGATCGCGTCCGGGTTGCGTATTATATATCTCGTTATATATATAGTCGCATAAACTATAAACTTAATAGTTAATAGCCTAAATTTATAACATACCCCACTTTTTATTTAGAAACTACTAAAATTACGGTATTTCGTCGGCTAAATATTTAATATAGGTTATACTCATTTAATATATAGGCTAGGCGCAAGCTGAGCGCGAGCTGTATAACATATTTCCTAACGCACCATATTATATATAAACAATATTAATATAAAGCTGTTTACTTCGTATAAAACGCCTCTTAATACGTCATATAACGTATGAACCTTATTAATTCCAAGTTACTTATACCGTATAACGCGTCTTCTAACGCGCCGTATAATATATAACCCTTGCCGATTCTGGTCCGCTTACGTCTATAAAAATGACCTTTAATGTAACTTACAAAACTTCCTTTCTTTTTCTTTTTACTTCGCTAATCCTTCGCCTTTTACTTATCCTTATCACGTTATTTTATGATAACTTTGATTATAATCCACTTTTGTAATTCCTATTATAGCCTTCGTTTCCCCGTTACTATTTTCTTACTTATAATCTTTCCCCGTTATTATAATTAATATTCATAAAGGTTAGGATATAGGATATATTATTACCGGTGTACCTAGTAATAACGACTAAGCTTTCCGTAAGGTATACCGTTTTTTAGACTCGAAATCTTTACCGCTAATTATATTCTATAACCCTCCCGTATTATAAGTAGTCTCTTCGTATACGGTAATAATGAAAACGAGGTTAAACTCCACCCGTTAAAAGTTGAAAATACCTGTATATTTTATATTACTTGTGTATTAAATTTCTAAATACCTTTAACTTATATCCGTATTTAGTGTATTTGAAAAAGTGGCGTTTACCATAAAATATATAATAAGATATATTCCAAAATCAATTTTATAAAAATCTTCACTATATATTAACCCCTTTTTATGGTATATTTAGAAAAGAAACCTATTTTTAGCTTTACCTGACTTATATGCGTTATTACTGCAACTTATCAGAGCCTTTTAAAACAGCGAGTATATCATATCTTTTGCTCGTAAACGTCAAGGTAATATTATGGGTTATAAACCCGTTTTCGCTTTTACTTTCCTCGAATCAATTAATTAATTTGACTGGCTTTGTAATATCGCCTATAACTCAAGCGTCCTAAATCATTCCGATAATGCAAGTTGTTACACCCTTGGTTATACGACTTCGCCGTCCCTTCTTTCCAGGCCTATCATCTTCGAAAACACTCTTATTTCCTTCAACCGTTTCTTCTATTTACCGCAACCGAACGTTTTCAATTAATCATATATTAATTTAAAACATTTCCACTCCGGTTTACGCTAATGCCCGTCGTATACCCTTTTATAAGTGTAATCCGAGTAATAAAAATAATATAACTACGTAAACTAAATTTTTATAGTGAATATAAGTTACGATTTATCAAATATAACAGTTAAAATCTAAAACTTAACCTTAAAATCCCTTTATATACCCGCTTCTTATTTATTAACTTTATATATTGACAGGTTGAATAAGCCGACTGAGAACGGGCTAATAGCTGTATTCATGTTGACCGCATTACTCGGGCGTAAATTAATATGTTATAATCTTTTATAGTCCGCCTAAAAGGCTGCTTTCCCCGCCCTGCTTCACTTTATGCGCATTTATCGGCCTTTTTTAATACCCGCCCCGCCTAACATTATTCGACTTTATCGGCTTCGTTTAGTACCCACCCCGCACTACGTTAACTACCTTCGTTGACGTCGCTTAATACCCGCGCCGCCTCGCGTTGTTCGCCCCCGCCGGCTTTTCCTAACGTCTGAAGCTGATTATAATAAGGTTTTTAATGTTATCAACGCTACAGGTCGGAAAATTAAGATAATAATAATAATATTTCATGAATTAAATCTAGTAAGGTTTCGATAAAAGCTGTGTTAGGGTTAAATATTTATTCGAAAAGGCCAGATAATATATGCCCGGCCCTATATATTATATTCTATTGTAATAATAATGAATTGTTACCTTTACTTATTAGTTTTATACTATTTCTAAGGTATAGGCGACTTATTTGATACAAACCTTTTAAAACGTATTTAACGCCAGTATTAAAACACCAAACTATTATAAAATCAAGCATCTACTTGTTTCATTTTCAATTAATTTAAGGCTACAATATACTTGGTAATTTCACCACAACTCCTAATCCGACTTATTATAAACGTTCTACTTGATTAATATATAATAAATATTACTCTGTTCCGTTTTCGTAACGAAAATGTCCTCAACTTTAAATTCCCTACATATACACTTTTCCGTATCATTTGTAATAAAATTTGATTCCGAGTATATATTAGATAAAACCTATAAGTGAAATAGATTTATAACCACGTGTTTGACTAAATTTTGGTAAAATATAAAGTACTTTTGAAAAATATTTAAAATAATATTTAACGAATTCGATACGTCAACAACCCGGTATTAATTATATAATGAGTTGAGACTTTTATTGGGGCGGTTAGTTTTAATACTACAAAAATGAATACTAATTTAATCCTTTACTTTATTATTGTTTTGCCAGATGTCGTCTATAGTTTTCTGTTATTTTCTTTCACTACTAGATATATATTATAATCGTTTCAATTTGTTTCATATCTTTATATAAGTATGTTGCAAAAGTAAAATTTTATTTCATCAAATTAGTCGACCACTTTATATTTTCGTTTATTTAAGGAAAGGGTAATATTCCGTATTTATTAACCAGCCGATTTCTATTAAGACTAGTAACCGTCGATATTTAATTATTTGCTATAAATTAACAAGTTAGAAAACATAATTACTAATCGTATTACGAGAAAGAAACGATAATCCAAAAATACTTTGAAACCATTGAATTTACTCGCTTGTTATTTCCGTTTGTTTATCAATAGTATACCATTCATCAAAGTATTTGATCTTTTATTAAAAATCATTTCGTCGTTTAAAATATAACCACTTTATTTAAGCCGCGATCTTTAATAACAAAGACCGAAATTTTTTAAAATCGTTACTATACATTCCAAAATCGTTTCGTATACATCTAGGCAATTATAAACTATATTACTTTTAATTATACACACTTAAATGATCGGTTCATAAAAACTAATAAACATCGTGGGTCGTTATCAGTAACCGGTAAGTAAATTATAAAATCGACGGAAATATAATATTAACAACCATCTATAATAAAAAGAGGTTAAAAAACACTTTATTGTAAGGTACGACGAAGCTTTGTACTGTTATATTACGTATATATTCGATATAGGCATCAAATATCTACAACTATCTTTTTTCTAATAGCAATCCCTTTGAAAAATTCAAAATAAAACTTTTTTACGTGGATAACTCATAATAGACGAGTCGTAAACTTACTATAAAACTTTCGTCGTTCATAGTTTTTAACTTAATAGTTATAAACAGATACGGTAACGTAATATATCTTTCGGGTAGATATTATAATTCGTAATTTGTATTAAATTGTTCACCTTAATCGAGAAATATTTAACGTTTTGAATAACTATTACTAGGCGAACTTTGTATGACGAGTCGTTCGTTATACCTCAATCTTATAAATCCGTTAATGTATTCGATCCGAAAATAAAATAATCGCTTGGTATTAACAAAGTCGGCGATATTAACGCGGTCCAAACCTAGAGTGGTATTATAACCGTCGACGTTTTAGCATTCTCTAGCGTTATTAAAGTCGATAACGCGAGCATAGATTGGGCCCGAAACGATATCGTTACTGTCAACGCTTCGAAATTCTTCGACTCCCCTTTTAAACGTATGTTATTGCGATCCAATAACTAGGATTCCGTTTTAACAAATTTATTCGTATACCCCACCGTAATATACGTTTTTGTTGGTAGGGTCTTGGATCGTTGCAATGTTGTCGATTCGAATCATGGTCGAAGTAACAGTAGTATTGCATTGGTCATGTAGTAAATGTATTGTTCTAGGTTTGGCAGACCGCTAGCCGGTCTACACTGTAATTTTTATAGTCAATTGCTTGGCCCGTGACCTAAAGTAAAGTGAAGCCTACTGTACTTGACTTACACTCAATGTAGTAAGTCCACACAAATAATACGCTTAACTTGCAGTTCAGTATAGTTAACTTTACTCCAAGTAAAATTGACCTACTGCACTATACTTAATACTATTCCAATACTGGCGGCTTTTTAATTTGTAGGCGTACGTTAGTATAATTAACCAATTTTTTCCAGTTACCACTGAATTGCCTCCTCATCAACTGGCTAAACCCCTATTAATTACAGTTAACTTTCATACTAAATTAAACCCAATTATATAAAAATTGATCCCATTTAACCTCAAATTCCCTATTACTTCGAGGTCTGAGTTTATCAACTCCCACAAAAAGTTCTTTCGCTACAGCCCTTTACAGGCCTTCACTTTAACCGTACTAATTAAACAGGTCCGTATCATCAATTCCCTAGCAGTCTTTCAGTCTACCGGTACAACCCTAGTTGCTAGTACATAACTTAGACTTGCCAAGAGGCCTATTAACGCAGCACTCGATACGTATGGTCAGCCTATTGCTATTTACAAACCTTTCCAGGGCTTCATTTAGTACTTCTTTCGTTATAGCATTTGCGGGATTGTATTTTCTATCAATTTATTTAAATTTCTTCATCTTCCTCCCATCATAGACTTTAAAAAGTATTATTACGTCGATTATCAGGCGTTTTTTGCTAGTCATTTGGAGCTTTAAAAGGAATTCAAAAAGGCTTTTCGAGTCGATACAAATTATTACTGGGATAGGAGGAATGTTTTTCTGCCTAGTAATAAGGTTAAGTGTTTTTATAGTGCTATACCTAAGTTAAAGCCCGCTATTATATCGTAGACCTCCGAAGCCAGCACTTTTCGTATAATCTTTTTACACTTAATGAAGGTTTAGTAGATTAGATTACTGATAATATTAAATTAGTCATCCCACCTGTTTTCGTTAACGAGAGTTATTAGAAAACCGATTTGTAAAAACAAGTCGATGTTATTTGTTAAAGACTCGTCTATAAAGATTATTAATTTAGCCTTCGATAGGTCGATTAGAACCATATTAATTCCGCGGTCCAATTTCCGTATCTGTTATTTAAGCCTTTTGTTTAGCCATTTGAAGTTTTTATTAACCGGGTATTACATTTATTCTGCGATAGAAAAGTCGTAAAAAGCTTCCGATTAACATAAGGTTGCAATATCATTGCCTTGGATACGTTGTTCCAGGTACTGTTAAGCCTCAGTTATATTAGTTTTGTTAATTATAACTAAAATAGTCTCATAGCTTTTTTAACGAAAGTAAAGACCAGTATTAATATTAAACGTGCGGATGAACGATATATTAAAGTTAAATCAATATCCTTTCGTGAAAGTTATCATTAGCTTACAATTTCAAAACTTAGAGTTTTTAATCGCCTGTTATTATAGTGCCATCAAACTAGCCATTCCAACAAAAAAGGTATTATTAGTTTGTATGCCTACTACGCCGAAGTCTTTTTTTTATATTACAAGTAATTACGGATCGTACGTTGAAGAATTTATCGCTAGCCATAATTTAATATACAATGAGTAGGTTAGGTATTAATAAATGCTTGATTTAATTAATCCGTATAATAGTTTAATATACTATATTACCGTTTTTCAAGGGTAGATAACACGTAGTTTTTATAGTAGTTTTAGTAATACAATCCGTTATGAATTAGTTACTAACTACATATAGGCTTACATTATATTGCGGCTATTAAACATAAATTTACCCTTAAATTTAGCTAATAAACTTGCTGTTAAATCGATCCTTAAGCGTTAGATAATTTTTTAAATCGTTAACGATTGCGTAATGATTTAGATGTTTCCTTTATCGCCGTATACTAAAGCAATTAGGCTTGATTTTTCGTATGGCCGCCCCGTGGTCTTGCCCTTAACCTCGTAAATAATCTTCGATTTGAAAATCGTAAAATTTAGGTTTTAAAGGTTAAAATCTGTTTTTGTCATGAATTGTATAACCTTTCGAGTTAATGATCCATTACTTTCGATCTTATTACTTTTTTTGGAAAGGTTTGCCAAAGGTTTTAATAATCCTTTACGCTCAAAGCTTTAGTGACAAATATTCTTTATTTCCTTCTTTCCTACTTTCCCAAATAATATTGTAAATACGGTCTGGTATATATTCCTCCTCTTTAAAGTTCCTCTTTTTCGAGGGTTGTTCTCACTGACGGCGTTTTATTGGTTTGTTGATAATGGATAGAAAAGGTTCGTATTAACTTAGTTGCTTCATTTAAGAGTCTTCATCGTTAATAACCCTAATATAAGTCTTAATTTAAGTTATTTGGAAAGATATATGACTATTAGTAGTTTTAACAATTACCTAAAAAATTTCGATATTTAATATTTTATATGGGCCTTCTTATTTGCTCGGCTTTCGCTATATAAAGACTTTAATTTATAGTAGCAAAGCAAATATATCTATTATTAAAGGGACATTTTTTATATTAGGGGTATTATTTACTTAGATGCATGCTGATTCTATTCGTAGTTCCCTTCATATTTTTCTGTAAGCCGTAATACGTTTTTAAGTGCTCGTTAAAGGCGGAGATTCACTTGTTTGGCGAAGGTACATTCTAAAAATCAATAGCGTTGACACTAAATCGTTAGGGATCACAACGTTGTTTAGGCCTTTTACCGCTATTTATAGGCGTGCCTCCGGATCCGTAAAGCTTTCAATTTCCAACGTAACGATATTGTACGCTGGGCGAAGTAGGGAGTATATTTTTTTTAGCCTTTTCAATACTCTAATATATTTTTAAAAGTACCTATTTATATTCAATACCTATTATCTTAATATCTTCTTAAAATCTCTCCGCCGTAAAGTTAGTACCAATATCTTAAACGACGACGTTAGGTGGGCTCAGGTATGTATTCATTTACAACATCCTTAGCGTTTCCCACGTATCTTTTTCTGAAAGGAACTTTAAAAACTTCGCCCTATAAAAAGATATTTCGAAGTTAACGACGTGAAAAACAAGTTTATTATTTAAGTAAAACATGCTAATAAAGATTTTGCAGTTAAAATCCCTATAGTTTTTTAATATAAACTTAAATCTCTGAAAGGCTTGGATATACGTTTGGTAATAGTTACAAAGTTTTTTAATAAATTTGAAGGTAAAGTATTCCATATCTTTATGCCCTGCGGACTTCAAGACTTTGAATAGTTGGTTATCAGCTGGGTAGTTAAAGCGCCATTGTAATTAAAATAAATTTGACACCATTACTTCCAGGCCTTAAAATAAAACTATAAATGCTTCTACTTAAAGGCGAGTGGAAATCTCTAGCCGTTTTTAATTAGTTCGTCTGCATTAATGTTAACGTCGAAGGTCTTTATATCATTCAAGTAAAGAAGGAAAAAGGTAGGGGACTTGAGGATGTAGAATATAATTGCTCCTACAATAGTTTAAACTACTGTTATCCCTAATAACGATAATCATTCGCCTAATTTAAAGCCAACTTTAGCCTTACTAGTATTGTAATGGTTAATTTTAGTAGTTATAATACTTTCCCTACATAGTGACACGTATTATAAATAACATTTTATTAAATACCTTGATACATTTATTAAGGTAAAGGTACGGATTTTTGCTATCTAAACGGTATAGAAAGGCATAGTCGGCTAGTTACTAGGCTGCGTTTGATGAAATATCTTGATATCACTTAATCTGCTTAGGGGCATTATTACTGTTAATTAGCTCACTGGCCTCGAAGTCTACGATTTAATCCAAATAGTCTTATTTAAAAGTGGTAGGATACTAGATGTAGTATATTACATTTTTATTGTTTTGTTCGGCGGAGGGGTGCCGAGTTAACCAATAGCCAAACTTACTATAGATTTTATATCTCTTGTTACCATTACGAAGATAGTGTTTGCAGTTAACAGGTTCGCCTGAATTTTAGCCTTATTAGCGTTAGCGTAGTTGTTGCCTCTAGTTTGTATCCGGTGGGCTAGACATTAGTCATTAAGGGTGCCTGTAACCGTACTTACGATAGACGTAATTAACTACCGTAAATTCTTTTTCATTTACGTTAGGAAAGTTGTCGGCTTAGGGGTATATACTAAGTGAATTTGATATACGCGTTATTACAGTAATAAGCGAAGTACGTAACAAGCTAGATAAGTCTTCGAAGGTAGAATATGGACGCTGTAAAGCGTATTCGAACTCGCTAACGCCCGTAATTACTGCCCGTATCTGTTCGTAAAGTATATCTTCATTAACTTGAGTTTTTCCCATTACCTGATTACACAATATCAATTTGTTAAATATTCAATTAAGGATATCTATTAGTCTTTCCTCCTCTTTTTTCCTCTCTTTTATTGTAATCCACCTCGTAATAGCCTAATTTATATGGTATTGGGCTAGGTAGATATCGTGTTCGAAGTAGCTTTTTATGCTATCGTAAATCTCGCGGATTGTAGTAGTTCGAGTAATGAAGGTCAAGTAGTAGTCCTTAGCATGCCCTATAAGGATTCTGGGGAATAATAAGTGAAAACCTAAAGAAGGAACCTCCATCCACTTATAGATATTTAAAAAGGGCATTATCTTAGTGTTGAGGGGGTTGTAAGGCTTCACGTCATACTTCTCTACGTTGTCTCAAATCTTAACGATGTTCGTAAAAATTTTGTAATTTATATTGACCATTTTGACAGGTCTTAGGGGTAGGTCGCGATAGTTATCTCAGTTTTAATTAGTGTTTCTTGGCAATTTGAAATTTAGAGCTTCCGAGGCACGGTATTAAAGATAATTGCCAGTCGCCTAGCCCGAGGAGTAAAGTCATATAATAAAACCTGTAGTAGGCTTTCGCGTGTAGGTAAACCTGCCATGGAAAAGTTTTTAAGGGGCTTGACGGTTTTAATTAAAGTGTTAAGGGCGAAGTGGTATCTGAAAGTCTTAAGAGTCTTAACGATCTTATTTAGTTAACTAGTGTAAAGCGCCGATATTAATACCTTTAGCCGCGTTGGCGGCCTTTGCTTTACATGTTTTGCTACCGTTAAGAGCGTACTTCGTGCTATTATGTGGGGCTGTTGAACTGCTGAGTAAGTTAAAGAGTTTCTTATCGCCGGCGCGTAAAAAGGCTTAATTTAACTAGAGGTAGAGAAAAGGTTCCCTGAATTGCATATAGGGGCGTTAAGGTTTTTTAACATCATTTTCCTTAAGCCGTAGGTCTTAAAGGCATTCTTCAAGCTAGGCTAAGTTAAATAAAGTTTTTGCTAGCTTAGTAAAGCTCTTTTCTAGTACATAAATTCTTTGTCGTTTAAGTTCTCGTTTTAGCTTAAATTTAACTGTTTTCTAGATTTTCTTCTACATATTAATAATCTGGTTGTCGAAAAAATCACGATATTTGCGGAAAATACAGCTACCACGGTCGAGTTCTTCGCTACCGTTTTACTTAACAATAAAGTTACCGACAAAGTTGACTAGGTGATTTTCGGTTAAGTCTTCATTAATGTCTTCCCTATAAAGATCACAGTTATAATACTTGATAAAAACAATTTAGAACGCTCCAATTGCTTCTTTCCTGGTAGGCTTAGTAATTACTTTAAAGTAAATGCTAACGGTAAATATTTTAAGGTTTTAGTTTGTGTAGAAATTGGTCGACGTGTAAGGCGAGGAACTTGGTGATTTGGCGTGAAGTCACGTGAGAACTTGGCGATTTTTGCTGTTTTCGCTCAGAGCAACGATCTTATCGATTAAATTAACATGGGAAAAAGTAAAGTGGGGGCAAAGGTTGGGTAGAAATAGTAAAGTCGAAAGTCGTTATTAGTAATAAAGGGTAAAGGTTATTTATTATTTAGCTGTAAGACTTAGTCGTTTTTACAGTAGTAGCACTTGTAGTAGTACTTACTTAGCTGTTTGCTAACTTGTCGAACTTTAAGCCTTCTCACAGTAAATCTAAACGTTTTTCATGAAAAAGAATCCGTAAAGATTTCTTAGTGTTTTCAATAGCGATACCTTCGCTTACTTTCAGATTGCCGTTGTAGACTAACGCAACCCAAAAGTCTTCTTATTTTCTGCCGTTGTGGACTAACGAAGTACTAATAAAAGCCTTTCATAAAAATCTTTCCTCTACCCTAGCGATAACACAAAGCGTAACAATCGAAAAGTAACTTCTTCTTCTACTTAGCTAATCTGTAATTAACCCAATAAGTACTAATTAATGTTGGTAGAGCCTTAGATTGTTGCAACGTTGTCGATTCGAACCGTGATCGAAATAAAAGTAGTATTGCATTGGTTAAATGGTAGATGTATTGTTTTAGGTTTGCCAGACCGTTAGCTGGTCTGCACTGTAATTTGTATAGCCAATTGCTTGGCCCGTACCCTAGAGTGAAGTGCAGCGTACTGCACTCGACTTACACACAATGTAGTAAGTCCACACAAACAATACGCTCAATTTGCAGTTCAGTATGATCAACTTCACTGTAAGTAAACTAGATCTACTGCACTGCATATAGTACTATTCCAACAATTTTTATAATATATAAGTTTATTATTATTATATCCAATATATCCATGAAAATAGGTTAAAAAACCCACGAGTGGCACTTTTTAACCTTGGGCTAATCATGCAATTTAGTGTTAATATATCCGGGCAACCGCATTGAGTGGTGAGTTGGTAACGTAAATAATATTGGAAAAATGAAAGAACTTCGGCTTATTGAGCCTAACATTTCGAAATTAAACTTATTAAAGAAAAATACTTTAATTCCTAATAATCCGTTAAAATAGTAAACGGGGCATAAATACTATATAATTCCGATAATTACGTTTTGAAATAGGATATCATTATAAAAAGCTTTTTGTCGTAAATAGTATAATTACGTTTTACGTTCGATAACAGTGTGGAATGATATATTACCGGCTTTAAGATACTATCTTGGTCCCTTTAAGACATATATCTTTTCAAATTTATCTCCTAATAATTGGTTTTCACCACTATTCACCGGTTTAGGTCCTAATATACCAAAATTGCAGCTGTAATGAATATAATTTTAAAGTTTAAAATACATATTTTTCCCACTCCATTTAAACCCACCGAATTCTTCATTTCGTAAATAGAATAAGGTAATTAGATAAATCGGAGAAATCACCAATGAAGTTTCGATAAAAGTAAGTAAAACCTAAAAAACTTCGAATCTTTCGAATAATACGTAGGAACTTTCACCCGAAAATGGCCCGGACTTTCTTCGGGTCGTCCTAGATACTTATACTGACCGTTACGATGAAATCAAGGTATTTCACCTTTTTAACTACGAAATTACACTTTTTTCAGTTTATATTTGATTTGGTATCACAAAAACGTGTTAAAATTACGCAAAGTTGCGTTATATGATACTATTCGATATCGAAAGGAGAAACTAGAAGGTTGTATAGGTAGTTTATAATGAAATTATTTCAGACATCCGTTATTATATAATTTATATACCGTTGAAACGTCGTTAGCGCTTGTGTTAACATCAAAAGGGTAATTAATCATTTGAATAAGTTGAAACAAATACTAAAAGCTATTAATTTGTCTTGTTTAGGTATTACCTGAATGCGGTAAAAGGCTATTCGAATATCCAGTTTTGTAAGTTATATCGACTTCGATAATACGTGTAGGGTTATCTCCATTAAGGGTAGGGGAAAACGATTTTATTCGATAATTTTATTTAAGGCCCAATAGTTGACATAAAACCGTTATACTCCCCATAATTGAGAAATTTATAATACTAGCGATGTAACCGATAAGAAAATTATACAAACCTAACCTTTATTCATTCATTCAATAATCCAACGTCGAAATTCGAAAAGTAAAATTCGTAATATTGAATATAACGGTTCTCATAATTTATTAGGTAAAAAATTATTTTTATTCGGTTTAATATAAATATAGTAGTCGAATCTCTTGGAGTGTAGGGTAAGGTTATTACCTTTTCTGTTGGTAGGCCTTTATTTTTGCAACTTAGTCGATTCGAATTACTGTGGTCGAAATAACTGGTGTTGCATTGATGTTGGTTGATTGGTGTGGTAAGTTCTAAGTTTAGCAGACCGTTAGCCGGTCTGTACACTAATTTGTATAGTCAAACGCTTTGGCCTGTGTTCTACTTTAAAGTGGGCACCTACTACACTATATTTGTAGTGAAATTTATCTAAATCTCAAAGATTACAGTCAATTTTCAGTACATACAATCAACTTTACTTATAGTAAAGTGGACTTAACTGTACTGTATTTAACTGTTATTTCAACACTAGCGGCCTTTTGTTTTATGCCTGCACGTTAGCGTGGCTTACTACTTATTTGTAGCAACCTTTGAAATCCCTACCTAATCTATAAGCTAACAACAAGCCAGACCCCTGTCAATTCCAATTAATATGTGCTGAAATCGACTTTAATTACGGCCCTTTATAACCCTTTTCCTTCACCCCTCCGAGGCCTCCATTCCTTAACCCCCGTACATAGGTTTTTTACCATAAACTTGTATGTATTAGGTATTCCATCACTTACTTACCTTTTGCCAGTAGTTTAAACTATTCCTATTGCAACCTTTGTCACTATTTCCATTAACATCATTACTCTAACAGTCTTTAAGTTTGTTAGGGTAACTCTGTTTCTCCACATCACATACCAAGCGATTTAAGTAGCCCTTAATTTTTATAGGTAGCGTATTACTATCTACAAATCTTTTCAAGGTCTTATTGGAAATGATCTTAGTTATAACTTTAACGGAATTATCTCTACCATTAATTTACCGGAACCTATTAATTTACCGGGCTTCGTATACCTCTTTTAAAGCTATTACATTTATTATTAGGCGTTTTCATTGGTTGTATCCAACTTTAATAGGCATTTGTCAAGGCTCCGGAAGTTAGTACATATTATCATAGGTATTGGAGGCAATCCTATTTGTTAGGTGATAATTTTTAGTTTGACTTCAGTTACTATACCTATATTAAAACCTGCTACTATAATGTAAACTTTTAAATTTAGCATATTTCGTATTATATGTTCACACTCAATGGACGTCTAGTGTTTAAGGTTTCTGATAATTATAAATTGACTCTTGAAACTTTTTTTGTTGACAAATATTATTCTAAAGCAAATTTACGATACAAGGTTAATATTATGAGCAAATGAACTGTCCGTAAAAATTATTAGTTTCGCTTTCATTAAATTTACCGAAACCATATTAATTCCCCCCTCAAGTGATTTAGTTACTATTAAATCCTTTTATTTAGCATTTAAAAGTCCTCGTTCTATTGATTTTATGTTTATATCGTAATGGAAAGGTCGTATGATGCTTTCAGCTAGCATAACGTGGTAGTGTAGGCCGCACGGGCACTTTAATTTAGGTAGCTTTATAATCTTACATCGTTGACCTTATCGATAATCGTTAGGCTTATGGCTTACCCCTTTTAACGTAGGCTAATATAAATACTGTTTTTAGCCTTAATATTATAGATATAGATTGATGATTTATTAAAGTGAAGGTATATATCCTTAGCTAACATTTTAATTGGCTTATAATTTTAGAGGACTAACTTTCCAATGGAACTCTATTCCGAAGCTATAAATTTAATATCTTTGAGGAAAAGGGTAGAGTTAGTTTGCATACCCCCGATTCCAAAGTCTTTACCCTTTGTAATCAATAGGTACGGGTTAAACGTTAAAGTTTTGATACCTAGCCTGTTTTTATAATGCGCCTGGTACGTTAGAAACTAATTTACTCCTGCTTTAGCTAATTAATATAAAGTTTTAATACAACGTATTATTATACCAGCTGGAAATTTATCCCTTAGTTTTTTTTTTTTTTTTTTTTTTTTTTTTTTTTTTTTTTTTTTTTTTTTTTTTTTTTTTTTTTTTTTTTTTAAAATTCCAACAATATAATTCGCTAAAAATCGGTAGCTAATTATATATAAGTTTATGTTATATCTTGGCTATCAAATGTAAATTAACTTTTAATACCAACAGTTAAATTATTAGTAATAACGACAATTAAACTCTAGTTGATTTTTTATATTATAGGTAATTAAGTCAAGATCTAATCGTTACCTTAATTACTGTATCCTTACGCGATTAGCCGTGGTTTTTCGTACGACCGGTCTATGGTTTTGCTTTTATCCTTGCAAACTATCCTCGACTTAAAAATAGTAATGCTTTGGCATTTAAATTGCATTAACGATATAAATTATATAACCTTTCGTAAAAAAAGCTGCTTATCTCCTATTAATCAATTATCTTAAAAGATTTACCTAGTATATTCATAATGCGTTTTATATTAGCTTAAGGGAAAGTTTTGTATTAAATTTTCTCTCCTAAGATACATACACCATTATGTATATCTTACCAGGCCTATAGTTCCTGTCGACGTCTTTCTTTTTAATGTATATCCTCCTTTTAGGTGGGTTTTCACGCCGTCGACATTTCATTAGCGTATGAACGATTGGTTCCAGAGGATTGTATTAGATAATTCTTTCGGCTCGGAGGTTATCAATGTTAGGATTTTCATCGGACTTAAGGGGTCACGTACGACTTAATCTATATGGTTCAACAAGTAATAAGGCCTTTAACAGTTTCAAGTATTATATTTGAGTTAACAATATTCATGATCTCATACGGCTTATCCTATTAACCTTGCTTTCTCTATGTAAGAACCTTATTTTGAAGCGGGAGGAATAATACGTTTGTTTTTAATAGTTCATTTTTAATGTTGAGGGTTTCCTTAATCTAACGGCGTATCTATTCCTTCCTTAGTTTTTTTTTAGGTTTTTTCTATATGTTATAGCACGTTTTTAAGTGTTTAGCGATAGTAGTAACTTAGTCGTCATACGTAGGTAGGCTTTAAATACCAGTAAAAATGGTATAAGACTGTTAGGGATAATAGAATCGTTAAGGCTTTTTATCGCTATTCAAAGTTGTGTATTTTAACTTGTAAAGCTTCCGATTTCTATTGTAAGAATATTGTAGGCCTTTCGTAATAAGGAGTAAGCCCTTTCGATCTTACTAATACCCTAGTAAACCTTAATAAGAACCTATTTACATTAAATCCCTATCGACT
The DNA here is from genome assembly GCA_038502455.1 of Anisogramma anomala. Taxonomy (NCBI): domain Eukaryota; kingdom Fungi; phylum Ascomycota; class Sordariomycetes; order Diaporthales; family Gnomoniaceae; genus Anisogramma; species Anisogramma anomala. The sequence goes on along the minus strand of JASMMZ010000003.1, from coordinate 11,732,926 downwards.
TAATATTAGCGTAAACTTTTATCGTAGTAAAGTTGGTATTTATGTCATGGATTAATACGTTGTAATGATCACACTAAATACCCGTGGGTATGTAGAAAGTGTTCAGAGGGTTTATGTTAGCAGTAAGGTAGCAGAGGTAACAAAGGTGCAATATCAAGACTGTGTTCGAGTGATAATCAGAAGCCGTTAGGCTATTCAGGTGTGTAGACTGAATACTTAGATTGACAACTGAAGAACTATCTAATGAAGCTATCTAAGGTGGTGATGACCATGTCCTTATATCTAGTTCCTTCAGTTGGTACCCATACTGGGGGTGCTCCAGTATGAGGTTTGCGGGATCACTGGTGGTGATCCAAGTGATCCAAGTGAGCCGGTGATCCAGGTGATCCAAGTGATCCAGGTCACGTGACTTCTGCTGAGTCATCCGTTGTCCAATTGCCGTGCCGTACATGGGAAATGTGTTTTGTAAGCGTAGTGGGGAACATGCAGCGTCAGAGGATCCAACTGCAGTTCGTGTCATAACATTCAAGCTCTCGGTAGCTCAACTGTATGCTGGCCTGTTTCCTGATCCGCCAACGTGCTTGGGTCATAATACTAATCTTTCAAATTGTTGGCGACTGCGTAAAGATCTAGTTCTTTCCTTTATCTCTGAATCCTTAAGCGATTAGCCGTGAATTTCTATACGGCCGCCTCGTGGTTTTGCCTTTGACTTCGTAAATAATCCTCGACTTAAAAATCGTGATATTCGGATATTAAAGGTTAAAGTTAACCTTTGGTATAAATTATACCATACCTTTAGTTAATAAATCGTCGATTTAGATATTTTCGTTTTCCTTAAAAGATTTACCAGAAGTTTTGGAAATTTCTTATACCCTAAGTTTTACTACCAAGTCTTCATTATCTTTCCTTTTTTGTTTACCTAAATAGTATTGTAAATACGGCCCGGTGTATATTCCTCCTTTTTAATATCCCTCTCTTTCAGGGGTCGTCCGCATCAGCGGTATTTTATCGGCTTATTAATAATCGGTAAAGGAAGGTCGTATTAACTCAGTCTTTTTTCTTATAATACTTAAAGGTCTTTATCTTTAGTACCCCTGATATAAGATTTAACCTAGGTAGTTTGATATGATATAAAACCGTTAACAGTTTTAATAACCACTTTAAAGTTTACGATACTTAATATCTTATACGACCCCTTTTATTTGCCCGGCCCCCGCTATACGAGGACTTTACTTTGTATTGGAAAAGCAAGCATGTTGATTATTATAAGCCTGTTTCTGGTGTTAAAGTCGTTATTAACTTAATAACATGCCGATTCCCTTCGTAGTTCCCTTAAAGCTTTACTGTAAGCTGTAACACGTTTTTAAGTACTTGCTGAGAGTGGAGATTTATTCGTTAGGTGTGGGTACGTTCCAAAGACCAGTAGCGTTAGCACTAGGCCGTCAGAGCTTACGGTGTTATTAAGTCCTTTTACTGCTATTTATATGCGTACCTCTAGATTCGTAAAGCTTTCAATTTCTAACATAAGGATTCTATACGTTCAGCGAAGAAACGCGTGTGCCTTTTTAACCTTTTTGATGCTTTAGTTAGCTTTTACAAATACATATTTACATTGGATACCTATTATTTTGATATTTTCCAAAAATTTTGTCGCTGTAAAGTTGGTATCGGTATCGTAGACGACGACGTTAGGTAAACCCAAGTACGTGTTAATTTACAACATCCCTAACATTTTCTACGTATTATTTGCCGAAAGGGACTACAAAAACTTAGCTTCATAAAAAGAAGTTGCGAAGTTAACGACATGTAAAAGAAGTTTATTATATAAGTAAAATACATTAATAACAATCTTATAATTAAAGTCCTTATTGTTCTTTAATGTAAACTTAAATTTCCGGGGGGCTTATTTATACTTTTGGTAATGGTAATAAAGCCTTTTAATAGCTTTTAGGGCAAAGTATTTTATATCGTTATATTTTTCGGATTTTATGACTCTATATAATTTGTTAATAGATAGGTAATAAAACGCCGGTGTAGTTAACGTATCTTCGGCTTTGTTAGGTTTAACACCACTGCTTTCGGACCTTAAAGATAAAATTTTAAATACCCTTATTTAAAAGCGAGCGGAAACGTTAAACCGTTTTTAACCAGTTCTTTTACGTTAACATTTACGTTAACTTCAAAAGTTTTTATATCCTTTAAGTAAATTGAAAAAGGGGTAGAAGACTCAAGGATATAAAATGTAATTGCTTTCATAATAGTTTAAATTATCGTTATCCCTAATAACGATAGTTATTCGCCTGTATTAAAGCCAACTTTGGCTTTACTCGTATCGTGACAATTAATCTTAATAGCTATAGTGCTTTCCCATCGTAATGTTACGTACTATGAATAGCTTCCTATTAAGTACCTTATTGCCCCTATATCTGGTATAATACCTTAAAACGAATGTTCCGTATAGTGATTACGGAGGTTAAAAGTATGGAAGGAATTAGGGGCATAGTTAGGATAAAGGTAAAGGCTTTTACTACCTAAACGGTATACAAAGGTATTGTTGTTTAATTAATGGACTATCGTGTTAAAAACAGTATTTTCGTATTACTTAATTTGTTTTAGGAACGTTAGCAGCATTAATTAACTTATCGCTTTTAGTATTTGACACCTAGTTTAAGTAATCTTATTTTAAAGTAATAAAGTATTGGACGTGATGCGTTACTTTCCTGTTATTACGTTCAGCGGGGGGGTAGCGAGTAAACTAATAGCCGTCCTTATTACAAATCTAATATTTCTTGCCACTATTACAACGATAGTATTTATGGTTCATAAATCCACCTAAATTTTATTGGCGTTAGCGTAGGTGTTGCCTTTAGTTTGGGCCGAGGTTAATAAATCTAACCTTAGGCGTCATAGGCGCCCGTACTTACGGTTGACGTATTTGACTACCGTAAGGTTTTCCTCATCTACATTAAAAAAGTTGCCGGTTTTGAAGTACATATCTAACGAGTTTGGTGTATGTGTTATTACGGTGGCAAACGAGGAACGTAACTGGCTAAAAAAGCCTTTATAAGTAGTATCTAGACGTTGTAAGGCGTATTTAAATTCACTGACGCCCGTAATAACTATACGTACCTATTCGCGAAGTGTGGCTTTACTAGCTTGGGCCTTCCCTATTGCTTTCTAATACATTATTAGTTTGTTAAGAATTTGATTAAAAACATTTGTTGGCGATTTTTCCTTTTTTTTCCCTTTTCTATTATTGTAGTCTACCGCGTAGTGGCCTAGTTTGTATGGTATTACATAAAGTGGACGTCGTGTTCGAAGTAGCTCTTTATACTATCGTAGATTTCGTGGAACGTGGTGATATTTTTTAGGAAGGTTAAATAGTAGTTTTTAACGTAACCTGTAAGGATTCCGGAAAATAGTAAATAAAAACCAAAAGGTAGAACCTATATTCACTTACAAATATTTAGGAAAGGCATCATCTTGGTGTTGAAAAGGTTGTAAGGCTTCTCTTTATACTTTTCTGTGTTATTTAAAATCTTGGCGGAATCTGTTATCAACTTTTAGTTGATGTTAACTATTTTGATAAGTTTTGGAGAAAGGTCGCAATAGTTATCTCAAGCTTGGTTGATATTTCTTAGCGGTTTAAATTTTGGAGGTTTCGAGGCCCGGTGTTAATGGTAATTGCTAGTCGCCTAACCTGAGGGGTAAAGTCTTATAGTAAAACCTGTAGTGGATTCGTGCGTGTAGTTTTATTGAAAGTGAAAAAGCTTTTAAGAATTTTGGCGGTAGACTTACTAAGGGACGATGGGTATTTGAAGGTTTTGGAAAGCTTGACGGTCTTGTTTAATTAATTGGTGTAGAGCGTTAACGTCAATGCCTTCAGCCGTGTTGTCAGCCGTTGCTTCGCGTGCCCTATCACCGCCGAAAGCATACTCCGCATTGTTACGTGGTAGTATTAAGCTGTCGAATGGGTTAATAAGTTTTTTATCGCCAACGCATAAAGAGGTTTAACTTAGCTAAGAGTAAAGGGGAGGTTTTTTAAATCGTGTGTGAGGGCGTTAATGTGCTTTAATACCTTTTCCTTTTCCCTGAATATCTTGAGAATTAGGATCCTAGGGGAAGTCCTTTTATTAAGCCAGTTTAAAGAAGGTCTTTGCTAGTCCCACCAGTGTTTTGTTAGAAATGTAGATATCATGGCGTGTTACTTCTTTTTTTAACTTAGTTTTAATCGTTTGTTAAATTATCGTTTACATATTAAGAATCTAATAGTTAAAGAATTCGCGGAAATCTTGGAACGCGCAGGCACCGCAACCGTATTCATTGCCAAGGTCCGTGTCGATAACATACTGGCTAATGTAATTAGTTATGTAGGCTTTAGTTAAGGTCTTATTAACGTCCATAATCCAGAGTTATTGATCGTAGTGGTTGAGGAAAACTGAACCAAAGGCTTTAACGTTTTTTCATATATTTCTGACTTGGGACTAATTTTATGGTTTGGATTATGGAGGGGGTGTAGGGCGAGGGACTTGGTGATTTTGGGTGTAGAGATTTGGTGTTTTAATGTGAAGTCGCGTGGAAACTTAGCGATTTGGTGACTTAGTAACTTGGCGTAAGGTTGCGCGACATGGCTTTCTTAGCACAACTTGATGTTTTCGCTTAGAGTAGCAAACTTGACGATTAAGGTGGCATAAAGGGTAAAAAGAGTGAAGTAGAATAAAGTTTTAATGTATAGGATAAGGTCAGAGGTCATTGTTGGTATAGGGTGGTAGTAAAGGGCAAAGGTTGTTTATTATATGGCGTAGGGACTTAGTCGTTTTTCTTGCGGTAGTAATATTCGTAATAGGATTGACTTATCCGTTTACCATCTTGCTGTTCGTACTTTGAGACTTTTAACAGTCAATCTCAACGTTCTTTAAGAAGGATCAATAAAGATTTCTTGGTGTTTTCGATAGCGGTACCGTCGCTATCTCTAAGCTGCCGTGAAAACTAACGTAGCTTAGAAGTCTTCTCTATTTATTACCGTGAAAACCGACGCAGCAGTAGAGGCCCTTCGCAAAAATCTTTCCTTTACCCTAACAGTCGTATAACTTAAAGCGTAACCGGAGAGTAGCTTCTTCTTCTACTTAGCTTATCTGTGTTTAACCTAATAGTCAAGCACTAATCAGTGTTGGTAAGCCTTAGACGTTGCAACGTTGTCGATTAGATTGGTCGAAGTAACAGTAGTATTGCGTGGTCTGGATGTATTGTTCTAGGTTTGGCAGACCGCTAGCCGGTCTGTACTGTAATTTGTATGGCCAATTGCTTGGCCCGTGCTCTAAAGTGAAGTGCAGCATACTGCACTCGACTTACACCCAATGCGGTAAGTCCGCACAAAGCAATACACTTGTAGTACAATCAACTTTACTTACAGTAAAGTTAACCTATTGCACTGCATGTAATATTATTCTAACTATATTCAATATATATAAAAATCTGAATATCGAGCTATCCTAATTTTACTTTATCTTACCCAGTATATTCTTTAGGTAAGTTAAGTTAAAGAGTAGTATGTATATCACTTTAGATAAGTGGATACGTTTATAATATGTTATAACCGTTTAAAATTACACTTCGATACAAAAATCAACTACGAACTTTATAATAGGGACTAAATTGATATAATCTGGAAATTAATAAACAATTAACATTAAAATGACAATAAAAATCTATATAAGGTTTTTACCGCTTTATTAACTAAGTTCCGAAAGTATTAGACAGTCTTTAAACTGGAATAAAAAGGTAATAAGCTATTTATTCAAGTAGAAATGAAAGCATACCACAAAACTCCGGATTTTAACATTATATTTTTTAAGTTGAAAAAGACTAAAAAGCCTTCTGTATAAACCTTAAAATATTGTTTAACACCTTTATATACTGAAAGAAAAGTCTAGGATTAACATTTATAATCGATAAGACCAAAGGCAAAGGTTAAATTACCAAAGTAGGCCTTGCCGAAACCATTTGCCACGTTTTGGATCGAAGATTTAAAGTATACCTAAAGTAAAACGAACGTCTAAAGTATAAGTATTCGGAAGGAAACCTTGGTAATAAAGGGCAGGGACGATCGTTAGAAAATAGGCAAAAGACACCGCAACTATAGTAATACTTGCGAAAAAGAATACGAAGCCCCCCAAGTTTGCAAAAACGCTGTATCGTATACGGCGAAATCGGCTACTAATTTACTAATCACCTAACTCATAAGTAAATTCGGACTTAACGACAGTTTTAAGCTGATTGTGTCGGTAAAATCTAAAACCTTTATTTTCACGTGAAATAAGGTATTCAGAATAGTAATAAGAAAGATTAGTATTTGTAATATAAAGTAAGATAATCCTCAGAAGAAGCATCCAGGGGTGCACACCATAGGTAAGGGCTTATAAACCCTTCACCCAGAGCGTATCACTTTGGAATGTCTCTTCTAAACCGCTCCACGCATTGTCTTAGGTTTGGAATAGTCATTCCAGACCGCTCCATACATAATAAACTTTACGTCTTATAAAAGTGCAGCCTACAGCGTGACACGTTACCGTACACTCTGCAGGAATACACCCTACAATATAATACACTGCTACTTAGCCTATGTATACTATCTATAAGGGTATATAATAATATCCATACAGGTAATCTTTTCTTTCTTCCTTATGTAACACCCTATAATAACAATGTGGTTATAAAGATCTAAATTAGCAGTTTTTATAGTGAAAGTGTTATTACCGTATTAACTTGCAAAAAGGGTCCAAATTATCAGTTTCCGTAGTAACATTATAATTATCGTATTCATTACAGAAGGTTCAAATCAATAAGTTTGACGAAGATTAGCAAGGTTTAGCTGTGGTAGTAATTAAATTTCGGTTAAAATTAATAAGGTTTAGCCTTGATAATGATTGTAATTCAGCCCTAGTTGGTGTAACCTAATAAGGGCGACATAGTTAGTAATAACGCTTTTCGTAATTTTTAATAAGGGTAACTAAGTAGGTGTTATAAGGGGTAATTACGCAGGTGTAATTGTGAAATTACGTATTAAACTAATATAAAAAGATACATCGCTATCAGTCCAGATAAACCTTCTTTTTTTTTCTCCTCCAAAGGTGCATAGTCTCAGCTAATACAAGTTCTTATCCCATTTCAACCTCTATTCTATTCAATTAAGCCAAGCCGCTCTAATATGAAAGTTACTTAGCTAACACAAATATACTAACTTTTTCCTCGAATAAATACCGCGTAAAAATAAAACAGCAAGGCGCTATTTAACGCCAAAGCGCCGACGCGCCGCCGCCACCAAAATCGCCGCCACCGCTAACAACCCACCATTATCTGGTACAATATCCTTCATATCCGCTACCCCGCCCATTGCCGCCACACCGCTAGCCGCCGCTGTCGCCTTCTTCTCCTTACCGGCCTCGCCTACCCTTACCGCTGCCACCATTCCCTTTCCCGCCGCTGCTGCCAAACCTCTCTTCCCCCCTTTATCGCCAACCCTCCCTCCCCCTCTTTCCCTCCCGCTTCCCCAACTCCTAAAGAGAGGAGCAAGAGGCTTCTAAAATTATAAATCCTACCCTTTCCCCATAGGTAAAAACCCCATTACCCATAGGAGCCCTTTTACATCGTAAGCGTAGTCTAATATAGTTACGTTAAAATACGTATATTCTAAGTCTATTCGCTTATACACCTTTAAACTTTTCCCCTTTAGATAAGGAGTACGAAGCGGATCTGCTCCGCCGCCTCGAGCTCCGTATCACCAGGGTATGCCGCGAAGCCTCTTTAACGCATAAGGCGTTAAAACGGCGCACCTGGGTCCGTAGTCACGGGCCGCTAGTAGATACGCCCTATATATTGTGTATCGCGTCCGCAGCCGCAGGTAAATCCGTTAACGATTATTACGAAAACGGAGGTTGTTCGACCTGCTATTACCGTTACAAGTAAATTAGCAACTCACACGCCCCTTTTCCGGTAATCCTTGGGTCGTAAGCCGAAGTTATGTTACGCGTCCACCGGCTCTTCGGTAAGTTTTAATCGATATTCAAAAATTTCCTTTGACAGAAATACATCGTTCAGAGCGCTTCGAAAAATAATCGTGATTTCATATAAGCAAAATAAATCGATACTAATTAGTAATAAACGTTAACCGGCAGTCTAAGAAGTCGACGGCCGTTGTTACCGCCGGGAAACGAGGTCTACGTATATACTATGTAAACGAGTTTAGCGACGTTATCGCACGTCGCTATAAAAAGGGTAATCCCCCTTTTATGCCTTTGCCTAAAGATATTTCTCGTAAAGCGTAAAGCCATATCTTCGCTAACGATAATAGCGGTAATAACGGTAACTTTAATATAAAGAGGAAAAACGACGAGGAGGATAATATGGACGCGACGGTGTTATCTTTTTCCTATAGTAATAAATAAATACCTCTTTAAGCTGAGCCGGCATGCTTAGCCATAATATAATACATTATATAGTAATGTTATGACTTTCTATATGACAATCGTTTATAAATGAAAAGAGGAAATATGTTAAAATCGGTAAGATATCATGAATTAAAATAACGGTAGAAAATAAGAAAAGTCCGTCGGATTGAGGCGTATAAAACAAGAAGTAACAAAATATTGGAAATGATACGAAATAGTAAGGTCAAATAAAGGTATAAATCGTAAATCATCGTAAAAAGAGAAAATTGAATCGATTTAAATCGAGTGATATGGTAGCTTATTACGGTCGTAAAACCTTTTCAACCATATTAATAAACAACGTATTTATCGATATAAGCGTTTCCAATGTTCCGTTCGGGGTAGCTTCAGTTATCGCATCCTCTAAGTTAAATTTACCATCGATTTACTTTATTTACTCGATCTCATGACCTTTTTACAACTCGCGTGAATCTTAAATGTTAATCATGAATCGTTTGTTATTTATAATACCCAAATTAACTAAATATTAGTAAAACGAAAAGGAATTTGTATATACGCCAAAAGGGATAGGACGTAAACTAAGGTTTGAAATTATTATTCGGACCGTTATCGATATAGTAATACACGAATCGAAACCTTGAAATATTCTATAAATTTTTAAAGCCAAGACGCTTCTTATAAATCTTTTACACTTGGTAAATCTTTAATAAATAATATTTACACGAAACGTAAAGTTGTTTCAAGCCAGTATTTCATTGCCGAGAACTAGGAAAAAGCCTATTTGTAAACTGCAGTCGTTATTATTAGCGAAAAAACCGTTATTAAAAACAAATAGTAGTGTAATACGTATATTTAACGGTATAAATTACAAACCGCGCTTTAAATTGTATATTTTCCATGAAAGACGTTTGTTAAACGCCTTATATACATCGTCTGTTTAGGTGATTTAACATTATATTACGACCGAAAGATTAAATACGGCCTTTCATTATATTATAAAAGTAACGTAAACGCTATGTACGCGTTAATATTTGTATTTGTCGGCCCTTTTACACTATTTAAAACGATAAAGGCAACTTTATCCAACTACCCCTTTTATATAAGGTCCAAAACGCCGTTCCAAGGAGTAATAATAACGCTATTAAAATCGATTATATTGTTCTCCGTGAAGTACGTCTTAGGTTTTGCCTTTAAATCGGCTTTTAAAAGTTTGTTCCTTTTAAAAGCAAAAAATAAAGCGTTATATAACGTTGAAGTGTCGTTCGTTTACATACCCATTAATACAAAGCCTTTCGAACGAACTATCTATACTAATAGATACGAGTCGATGGTAAAGATAATTATCTCGAGCCGTTTTTATAGTACCTTAAATAGGTATTATACTAGTAAACACCGATTTTAGCTAAACCATAAAGTGGTTTTATAATACGCAAAATTGTTCTTGGTAAGTGTTAGTGTCTAAAATCTTTTGGTATATCGGTGTCAATTCGTTGTTCAAGCTATTTCTCAAATTGGGTATATACTTTTATTATATCTCGAAGTTCGATATATAAGTTATATAGTACGTTAAGGGAGCCCACGAATATGAAGATTAGTCGATAGCTGATTTGTTATAATATAGGTAATTGTATTATAATATCCTTTTTGTCTTTATCGTTATATCTTTTCATAATTTGGCAAATATTTTCGTAAGATTTCCTAGTTTTATTTTTGACCTCGTAAATAAAACGGGTTTCAGAATCCTATAGGTACCGTAAATAGTCGGGTCGAATGGTTTAAAACGAAAAACACTATATTCAATTAAAGCTAAAATCTCTATTTAAGTAAATTATTTCAACGAGGTACCTAGGGTAGTAGTCATACCTTCGTAATGGAGTTTTAAGCTAAGCTCGCGGTTTACCATTTCCTTTTATGTAACAAAAAAGTCTGTAACAAAGTTTTTAAGGCGATTTTTAGTTTTCGAGTTAAAGAGGCGCCCTCGGCGGCAAATTTTTAATAAGGTTAATATAAATAGACCGTTTTTATTCAAAGTAATCGGGCCGAAATCTTATTTCAAGGGTAAAGTTAAAGCTAGGATCAGTTTAAATTCGTCGTTTTAAGGGGTATCTCGTTAACGGTTTTATTCGTCTTATGGTTTCGAGCCGTTCTCTTTCACCTTTCTTTTATATTCGCGCACCATTATCTAAGGAAAGAATACTATGACATTTAGTAAATTAACGAACACATTACAGCTTTTAAACCCGTTAATTCTTTCAAAGCTAATCCATTGATTTTTCATTTTGCAAATTAAAACTTCAAATTACAACGGTAAATTTAAAACGCTAACTTAATGTAAACCATTCCTCATAACTAACTCTCGAAATACGTTGTTTTTCTCTCGAGAAAAGCGTAATACCGCTATAAACTTCGTCACCGCATTAACCCTTTATATTGTAAACGGTAATAGTAAAAAATCTATGTGAATCCTCAGGTAAACACTAAAATCAAGGAGCGTAAGGAAAGCCTACTTAGGCCAAAGGTGTTATTAACGACGTTAACAGATATTTAAAAGATATATCTCTTAAAACTAATACCCTTTAATGCTTTTTACAATACTGTATACGCTTTTTTAAACGGTTCGTAATACTGTTTACGCTTTCTAATACCCTATAAGGCCTTTACTATGATTTACCTACATTCGTTACCGATTATCCGAAACTTAATACGTTACTCGGTAAAGTTGAAGGCTGTATTAGCGTCGTATATAATCCAATTTAAAGGCTCTAAGTAAACGTTAAACTAATAGTTAACTAAAACATCCCAATAGTTTATAACGAAAACTCCACGTAAAAATTTAATGGCCTAAAACGATATTACTGCATCGAGGGTGTAAAGGACTAGTTATCTATCTAAATATATAATATTAACAATTACTTCGTAATTAAAGTCTATATCATCTTAACGGCAGAACTTAAACCGTCGTAAGACCTGTAAGTATAACTAGCAATTATTGCAAAACTTTTCGATAACTTTAAATACGTTCTTTCTCACATTTGTATAACCTGCGGTGTAAAACAAGCTTAAAAGGTGTTTTATAATCAGGTATCCGAATTGTTGGTACAAAATCCGTAATTTTGGTTATATTAAGTAAATAGCTTTGACTATACGTACCTTTGGGAAAACTACTAAGTAGCTTGATTTAATCCAGAAAGGTATATATACGCTATTCAAAACGTACATAAGTTAATTAGTCGGATTTCGAACCTCGATTCTGAGCTTATTTATATCAGTTAATACAAGTAAAAATGGTATTTTAAAATTCATTACGTAAAACTTAACTGGTCTGAAACGCGTATCTACAACGACAGTTATAAATAACGACGCTTCCTTTTTGCCAAATAGGATCTTTCGGTATTGTCCTATTCGGTTTAACTAAAATTTCGGAAACTTCGTTGCAAACGCATCGAATTATCGCTTTCTAGCTGTTAAAATTTCGGCTACATCAATATCAGTCATCATACCCTAAAACCTATTTCTGCATATGTTAAAAGACATTAATTGTAATACTATATAGGCGTTGAGCACTTCGTTTACGTAATTTAAACCTATAATATATATAAAGGAATCGTTTTATAAACCGACGAAAATATGTTAAGTGGTCTCGTCATCTTAGGTTAATAGGTAGGTATTATTACCTTTAGGGTTATCTTCTTCGATATATCTTCGTAAGGGTAGGCGTCCAATCTATTATCTATACTTTCGTACTTGGTTACGTATGTTACGAAATTGGCTTTTATCCGATCCTCAAATGTACAGTTAGCCTAAAATTGTCGTTTTATCCGAATTTACTCGTAAATGGAATGATTTGTAAACTAATAACCGACTTTTCCATATACGATACACCGCTTTTATAAATCCGCGCGGCTTAGTATATCTTTTCGTAAGTAATATTATGATCGCGGTACATTTTATTATTATTTCCGAACGATCGTCCTTAACCCTTATTACTAAGGTTCCCTCCTTAATACCTGTATTTTAGACGCTTGTTTTACTTTAGGTAAACCTTAAATCTTGGATTCAAAACATGGTAGATAGTTTCGATAAGATTTACTTTAGTAATTCAGCCGTCGCTTTTCGTTTTATCAGCCACTAATACTAATTTGAAGCTCGTCTGTCGACGTATAAAGGTCTTAAGCAATATTTTAAAGCTTATATAAAAGGACTTCATATCCTTTTCCAATTGAAAAGGTATAAAGTCAAAATCCGAGTTTCCGCGACAGACTTTTAGCACTGTTGAAATAAACAATTTATCACCTTCATATTCCGGTCTAAGGGCTACCTAACACTTTTGGAACTTAGCTAATAAGGCGGTAAGGCTTTTTTATAGATTTTCATCGGCGTTTTCCTATTAGGTTTCTACGAATTTCCAAGTTATACCAGTCTAATCCCTATCGTAAAGTTCGTAATTAATCTTTATATCGAAATGAGATTTCAGACGGTTATAATACTTCGCGAATATATCTACCATATAAAGTGGTATATATACCACTTCTTGACTTATACGAAATGTATATCGGGTAGGATAACATAAAATTAAAATAGTTTAATATCCAATTTCTTATATGTGTTAAACATAACGCATATTTTATTATCTAACACGTAGTATGACTTACCTTCATTGTTATTATCCCTGTCACAAAGCTTGGCAAATCTTGTTAGATTTATGAAGTTGTTCTTATTAGTGGGAAAGTGGTGCGGTGGAAGTTTACGGTAAGGGTCGTATTTAATGGTTATTGGTCCGTAGGGCATATATTAACGTTTAAAGCCGCTCGTTTTTTTTTAAAACAGGTTGTTTTTATATTTCGGCCGATCGTCGTTTCCTAAAATGGGTCATTCTCTGTATTTCGGCCGATTCCGCCATAGCTAAACGGGTTATTTCCAATATTCGGAGAGTAATTTAGTATTTGGTTTTATTTCATAGTATATACCGGTATAGAGGTGTATTATACTTTTATAGTAAATTAAGACTATAGTTGTTCTTCTTCCTTATAGCCTTTGTTAATAACTTGGGGTATAGGCATAGGACTAAGTCGCCTTATACCTTGTTCTTATCGTTCTAACAACAGTCGTTTTTACTCTGTAAAGTAACACCCTTTTATGAATTACGTCAGGCAAAAATCTTTATCTTCTCAATCTAATATGTTGATAAGTTTTATTATTTCGAATAGGGCTTCTAAGGTGGCCATTCCTACCCTCTAGAGTATTCATACCTCTAATTTGTAATTGGATCCGCAAGGCTTTGGCTATGGTAAGATTTATTATTTGTTATATATCTAATATCCAATTCGAAATTCTTTATGAAAATTATCCAACAAATCAGATCCTTAAGCTTTTTCCTCCTGATAATGTAATATAATAGCTAAGATATATATATTTGCTCTATAAGGTTTTAATTCTTAACTAGCGTGTCGATAATATTATCCTAAAGTCCCAAATTGATTTCATATATCATAGTCTTTCTAATTCACATATATTCGACCAAAAGGTTGAAGTAAACATCAACTTCATTTAATAAAGTTAGTCTTAAGGCTATAGCTGTAGTTTTGGGGCTATTAGATATAGTGGTTTTTTTGTATACTTCGTATGCTAAAGCGACGTAAGTTGGTGATTTCGTACTGTGGTTAGATTTAGGTACGTTTAGATCCCAAAATTTAGGGTAATTCGGCAAATACAAAGTAACTAAAAAAATTAAAGCGATCGAAATAGGCCTTACTAACGTTTACTAGTATGAATAAATTTTTAAACGATACGTAAATAAAACGTAGCTACAAACTAGTTAAACGTCTCAAATTAGTTTTATTAACAATTAATAATGTTACATTATCCAAATAACTAAGATAACTTAAATGTTACAAATACTAAACTTAAAATACATAAAGAAAATGTAAACAAACTTAAAATATAAGGAAAAACGTGAAAAAGTGGGTAAGATAAAAGAAATGTATGTATAGGGAGGTGTAATTTATAACATGATATTGAGTAATTGGTCCAGATTAATGTGTCGTAACCGAACTTGGTAAAGTAAGTAGTTTGGTAACTTTGTACGTAACCGCTTTTACTAAAGCGATCGGTTTGGTTGCTTTATATGTAACTGTTTTTACTAAAGTGAGCGGTATAGATTGTCAAAAATCGGACAGGTCTCAACGAAAGGTTCCGAAACTTGATATTACTAACTTACGTGGCCTGATACGTAATAAAATACTCTCCAAAAAGAGGCCAGGTACGTCAAAACACCAAATAAGGGTTAATACTATCATACTAGAGTTATCCTTCTTAAAGTTAATCAATCTTTACAGTCTTTATACACGTTGATGTGTAATTTTTGTAAAAACGAAGTATTAAAATACAAACAGTTAAGACCATTACAGCATCCCACTATAGGTGTTTTACCCGTGTTTATCTCTTCATTCCTAGGCTGTCTATAGTCGACCGGGTTGACTACTAATCAGTGTCGGTAAGGTCTAAAACCTTTGTTTTCACGTAAAATAAGGTATTAAAAAAAGTAATTAGAAAAATTGGTATTTTTAATATAAAGTAAGATAATCCTTGGAAAAAGCATCCAGAAGTACACGCTATAGGTAAGAGCTTATAAGCCCTTCACTCAAAGCGTATCACTCTGGAATATCTCTTCTAAACCGCTCCACGCATTGCTGTCGGTTTGGAATAGCCATTCCAGACCTCTCCATGCATTTGCCGTCGGTCTGGAATAGACATTCCAGACTGCTCCATGCATGATGCACTTTACGTCTTGCAAGAGTGCAGCCTGCAGCGTGACACGCTACCGTGCACTCTGTAGGAATGCATCCTGCAATACAGTACACTGCTACTTGGCCTATGTATACTATCTATGAGGGTATATAATAATATCCACAGATTGTGTATTTAAAGACCAGATCAAAGCTAATTTTACAATATACGCAGTAAAATACAAAGGCGTAAATAATTACCTTAACGTCTACCCTTACGAATATACCTTCAGAAAAAAAGACTTTAACGGTAATAATATTTACTTAATGGCCTAGGACGACAAAACCGCCCAATGAATTTTTACAGGCCTATAAGACGCCTCTTTCCTACATATTACAAGCCTAGACTACGCAAACAGAGTGTTTAACATCTATAAAATGTTACAATTTACGTTTTTGAACAGATACGATAATCGGTTTCAGGGCATTATACTTAACACTAGTATAACCGAAATCTTAACAGCTGCAAACCGACAATTCAACGCGTTCGTGACGAAGTTCCCAAAGTTTTAGCTAAATAGAATAAGAAAATATCAAAAGATCCTATTGAGTAAAAGCAAAGCGCTGTTATTTGAAACGGTCGTTGTAAATACACGATTGAGACCAGTTAAGCTTTACGAAATAAATTTTAAAATACTATCCCTGTTTTTATTAATTAATCTAAATAACCTCGGATTTAAGGTCCGTAATACAACCAACCAGATCATTCGCGTTTCGGATAATTTATTGGTACCATTTCAATTTAAATTCAGCCACTCATGGTTTTTTCCCGAAATACGTACAATTAAGGCTATTTACTTAACGTAACCGGAATTATGAATACTATACCGCCGATTCAGACAACCGGTTATAAAACTCCTTTTACAATTACTTTATATTGTAGGCTATATGAATATAGGAAAGAACGCACTTAATTTGCCATAAGTATCAGGTACACTTATAATCCCTACGATAATTTAAGTTTCGCCTTTAAAACGACGTAAACTTCAACTCTGAAGTGATTTTTGATATTATATACTTAAATAGCCAACTGGTACTTAACGCTATCGATGCAACAATATTATTTCAAGCCGCTAAATTTACACGAAACGTTTTCGTTACAAACTGTTAGGAAGCTTTGGTTAACCATTAGTTAAACATATATTTAGAGTTTCTGGATTGAATTACTTATGACACTAATACGGCCTTTAACTTAACGAAATAGCGTATTAAAGTTGGGATAACTGGCAACGAATATAAGCAAATTTCAGTAAAAATACCATAGGGTATTGGAAAATTTAAACGGTACTATAAACCGTTTAAAAAGCATATACGATACTATCCAATGACCGAATGGTACCGATTCCAAATAATCTATCTTATAGATAACAGTTAACGTTGTTAATAATATTTTCGACCCGAATAGGCTTATTCTTACGCTCCTTATTTTGAATATTTATCTAAGGATTTATACAAACTTTACACTATCACCAACCACGATGTAAAGGGCGGATGTTATAGCGAAAGCTATAGCAACGTTACGTTCTTTATAGGCTAAAAACGACGTATTTAAAGCGTTAGCTACAAGGAATAGCCTACACGAAACTGGATTTTAGACTCACCATTAGAATTTAAGGTCCTAGTTTGGAAAACTAAAGACAAATGGATTAGCCTTTAGAAGATTAATAGATTTAAGGGCTATAATATGTTCGTTATTTTTTTAACTAGTACGACTTCTTTTCGCTAAATAATGGTATGAAAATACAAAATAAAGATGGATGTATTTAATTAGATGATTAATAAGTTGATATTATGCTAAAAGGTAATAGGGAAGGCCTACGATGGCGAAGCTACATTTCAAGAATAGGTACAGGCAGTAATTACAGGTATTAACGAATCGAATACACCTTATAACGCCTAAATACCACTTGCGAAAGTTTTTTTTAATGGACAAAAGCGGTTCAAAACCGCATTCCGAATAAAACCACCGATGAAACACCCTTTAGAACGACGAGTCCGCTCCCAAATTTAATCCACCCCCTAAATTATACTTTCGGTTCGTTTTTTACCAAACAAAAACGGCTCATTTATACTAATTCTACCAACACCTCGTCACCAAAGCCGCCTTTTTAACTCGAAAACTAAAAAACGCCCCAGAACCTTTACCATAGGCTTTTTTATTATTTAAAAGGAAATAACAAACCGCTAACTTAACCTGAAACTCCGCTACGATGATATTATTATTACTACAAATGCTCCATTCGAACAATCTACCTAAATAGAAATTTTTATCTTCATTAATTAAGGCGTATTTCGCTTTCAACGGTTCGACCCAACTATTTACGGCGTTTGCGAAATTCTTTCCATTCGTCTCTTTTACGAAATCGAAGATAAAACCGGAAAACCTTACGGGGAAAAAACTGCTTAGTTGTTAAAGGTTATAATGACGATATCAAAAACGATATTATAACCTAATCGCCTACCTTGTAATAGGCCATCTACCGCTTGATTTTTACGTTCGCAACCTTTCATAATACATTATATAGCTTATATATCGTACTAAATAATATAAAGCGAATATATACCCAGTTTAAGGAGCGATTTGAACGACGTATTTAAGTTAACATACCTATAAATCTTAGGAAATACTACCTACTTAAAACGGTTTTACGTATTATAAAACTAATTTACTGTTTAGCTAAAGTTAGTGTTTACTGGTGGAACTTTTACTAAATATATTATAAAAATGGCTCTAGATAACCAACTTAATCTTCGACCTATGTTTATTAGTATTGATAGCTCGTTTCAAGGGCTTTGTATTAATATGTTTATAAAAGAAAGATATATTAACATTATATAACGCGTCGTTCTTCGCACATAAAGAAAGAAAACTTTTAAATACTGGCCTAAAAGCGAAACCTAAGTTGTACCTAATGGAGGACTATATAATTGATTTTAATAACGCCCTAATTACTTTCCGGAACGGTGTTTTAGGCTGTGCGTAAAAAGTGTAGTTGGATAAAGTTACCCTTATGGTTTTAAATAGCGTGAAAAAAGCCGACGAATACAAATTTCAACGCGTACGAGGCGTTTAGTCTTCCTTAATAGCTCAATTAAAAACGGCATTTAATCTTTCAGTTGCTGCGTAATACTAAACCACCCCATATAATAATATATGTTAAGCGTTTAACAAAGGCCTTTGGTAGTAAATACACAATACAAAACGCTGTTAAAGATTTATGTCATTAAATATGAGTATTGCAAAATTATTCGTGTTAATTAACAGATTTTCGCTAGTAATAACGAGTGTATTTCGTAAATAGGCTTCGTCTTAGTCCTCATTAACGAAATACCGGCTCGAAAAGGCTTTACGTTCCGTAAAAATATTATCTATTAAAGCTTTATCAAATGTAAACGGGTTATAAAAAGCGTCTTAGCCTCGGAAATCTGTATTATAGTTAAAGTTTTCGATTCGGGTATTATCATAATGATAACGATCTAGATAATTATTTATAATTTTATTTTACGTCTTATCCTTTTCGTTATATACACTTACTCCTTTTCGCTCTATTAATATTTGGTTGAACTGGATATTATAAACGAAAAACGTTTGATAATCGATATTATATCTTTACGTAAGTTATATAAGTGCTGGGAAATCGAGCGAACGAAGTGGATCGATGGGAAATCTAACCTAGTGGATGTAATAACTAAGGCTACACTGAACAAAGAATTAAAAACGATTATATTAACAAGTACACTATTTATTAGTATTATTAAAAGGGTTTTTCGACCCTAATAAAATTGGTAAATAATACCTTGTATTTTTATTTTTATTTTATACTTTTAATAAGATCCGAAATATAATAATCACGTCGCTTCCAGGTTTATACCACGTTATACAACTTATATCCACGACGGCTGGACTAATTTTGCCTCGATTTAGATCTATCATTTCGTGCCGCCCATAATATACTGTCACATTTTATCCTACATACTTTGACTCTATAAGGTGTTTTAGTATTTGTCCCTCTCTATTTTAATTTAAAATATCGCACCGCTTTTACTATATTGCCTCCCCTTATTTTATATGCTTCAAGCTAAATTTATCACTTATAAATGATTGTTTTTGTGGAAAGTAATAACATTATTATATCACGTATTATACTATAGCTGGGCGCGCCGGCTCGGCCTAAAGGGTAGCTATTTACTACTAAAAGGAAAGGGAAAGGGCGATGTCGTTGCGTCCTTACTATCCTCCCCGCCGCCCTCCCCTTTTGTGCTAGCGTCACTGCTCTTACTTTTATCGAAGTCATCTGCGCTAACTAGGATGTAACCTTATACCTTGGGTCGTATGTCCTTAGATAAAGGCGCAGGGTAGTTTTTACTCTTCTCACGGCCACGCGCGATAACGTTATTAAACTCGCCTGCGTAGTACATACACAGGCCCAGTTTTTGGGCGGTAATAGCGGTCGCCAACTTTTTGGTCTGCAGGTTAGCTCCTATTACTAATTAGCATCGGCTTATTTTGATTATTTACGACTGCGGTTGTTTTTCGGAGCGCCTCGAATATTGTTTTTCTATGAAAAAGGCTTTTGGAAATCAGTTTTTATTATAAAGCCGGCGGACGCGTAACACGATTTCGGCTCACAGCCTTAAAACCAAAGAAATAGGGGCGTATTCGTTGCTAATTTTCTCGTAACGATAGTAACGGGCCGAACGACCCTCGCTTTTATAGTAGTTGCCAATAAACTTGCCCGCGGTCGGAGACGCGAAATACGGCACGTAAGATGTATTTATTAGCAACTCGAGGCTACGGATCTGGGTACTTCGTTTTAACGTTTTACACATTAAAGAGGTTTCGAGGCATACCCTAACGATACGAAGCTTTAGGTGGCGAAATAAATACGCCTTGTATTTTTCGTTTATAGAAAAATTGAAAGTAACTACACGGGTGGATTTAAAGAATATAAACCGCAAAGAAGTTTTGTAAAGCTATGTCTACGGCGCCGGAGGACCTTTGCGGATAAATGGGTTTTTACTCACGGGGAAAAATTGAAGTTTGTAACCTTAAAAGCCCCCTATTCTTCCCCCTAGAAGTTTAAAAGGAAAGGGGAAAGAAAAGGGGGAAAAGGGGGGTAACGGCGGCGGGAAACGGGGAGGCGATGGCGGCGAAGGCTAACGAAACCGGTGTAATGGCGGCGGGGGAGAACGACGGGGCCAGGGGGGAGGCGGTGGCGGTGGAGGGGAAAGAATCTAAAGGGGAGGCGATGGCAACGGAGGGAAAAGAGGCCTGAGAGGTAACGGCGATGAGGTAAGGTAAATAGGAGGCGGAGGCGGCTATAAATGAAATTATGCCCAATAAGGGTAAGCTATTAGCGATAGTAGTAGTAGCGGTTATGGCGGCGGCAGCAGTGGCGGCGTGGCGGCGCTTCCGCATCAAACGGCGCCTAACTAACCTGTTTTTACGCGGTATCTATTTAAAAGGAAAGGTTAGTATATAGGTATTAGTCGAGTAACCTACTGATTGGAGCGCTTTTGAATTGATTAATGAAGATAAAGTTTAATTTAAATTAGAATGGAAACTTATATTAACTGTAGGTACGCGCTTTTAAAAAAAGGGGGGGGGGGAAGTTTTACCTAAACCGATAGTGATATATCTTCTTATACTAACCTAAAATACTAAATGGCGTAATTATTCTTATGTAATCACCCCTGTAACGTTTACGTAAATATACCTCTATCGGAAATAATAAAAGACGTTATTAATAATCATATATTTACCAATTAACTACATTAACCAAACCCTTATTATAATTATTACTGCGGCTAGTAATCATTAATTCGAAAATTTATATACCACCGCGGCTTGGAATTATTAATTTAAACATTCAAAATTTGTACCGTAACCATATTATTATTGTAAAAGTTATTAATTCAAAACTTTACAATTGGTACCGTAACTAGATTATTATTTGAAAAGTTACTAATTCGAATCTTTAAAATTAGTACCTTGATTATATCATTATTATAAGATCACGTATACGAAACGGACTTGCTATAAATATACTATAGCTAAGAAGTTATAAATATAAAATATAAGGAAAAAAAAGATTACCTATGTAGATATTACTATATACCCCTACAACTAGTATACATAGGCCAAGTAGCAATGAACTATATTTCAAGGTGCATTCCTGTAAAGTATATAATAACGTGTTACGCTACAGGCTGCACTCTTGCAAGGCGCAAAGTGCATTATGCGCGGAGCGGTTTGAAATAGGTATTCTAGAGCGCTCGAAAAAAAGGGCTACTGCTCGGATAAGAGGTTTATAACCTCCCATCCGTGGCATACACTCTCTGGAATGCTCCTTTTGGATCTATCTATCTTTTACTACAATATAAAAATCTTTCTGATTACTCTTCTACTCTTTTACTTCACGTGAAATAGGCAGAGAACTTACTGAAAATAAGTACCGTTTTTATCCTTAACAATATAAATGCGGATTATCGATTTATTAAAGTCAAGTTGTATATCTTTTTCTAATATCTTCATTGGCTTACACTTTCAAAAGCCTAACTTTTTAATAATACGATATTTCGCTACCACAAACCTAATATCTCCGATGAAAAAAAGTATCGTTGGTTTATATACCTACAATACTAAAGTCTTTACCCTTCGTAATTAATAGATACAGGTCAAATATTAAGGTCTTTATGCCTAGCCTATTCCTAAAATTTGTTTAGTACGTTGAAAAACCTATAAACACCCACTTCGACCAGCCCCTATAAAATCTTAATAAAATATATTATCGTACCGGCTAGAAACTTGTCCTTTAGGTTTTTCTGCAGTTTTCTTAGTATAATTCGCCAAAGATCGGTAGAAGATTACGAATACGTTTACTTGATATCTTGGCCATTAATTGTAAACTAAAGTTTCTTATTAATAGTTAAACTGGTAGTAATAACAACGATGAATCGTTAGCTATTTTTCAGAATATAGGTAATTTGGTAAAAAAATCTAGTCTTTACCTTCATTACCGTATCTTTAAGCAATTAACCAGGATTTTTCGTACGGTTGGTTCGTGGTTTTTCCTTTAACCCCGTAAATTATCTTTGATTTAAAGATAGTAACGTTACAAATTATATAACATTTTGTAAAAAAAATATCGTTAATTTTTACTTAATCGTTTTACTTAAAGGGTTTACCTGATATATCAATTATGGTTTTGGTATATAACTTAAAGGTAAGTTCTCCGTTAAACATCTTGTTTTAAGGAACACATGCCATTATATATATGTTGACAAGCTTGCAATCCCTACTACCTCCCCCCTTTTTATTATGTATTCTATATTTAAGTATTTTTTACGCCTTTGAAGTTATATTAACTTAACAATAATAGGCTTTAAACGGTTATATTAATTAATCCGTTCGACCCGAAGGTTATTGGCATCAAAAGTTTCATTGCATTCGAAGGGTTTTTTTTACAACTTAACCTATATAATTCGGCAAGTAATAAGTCTGTTTATAATTTTAACCATTACATTTAGGTTAGTAATACCTATTATATTATATAGATCATTTTATTTTCCCGACTTTTACCATATAAGGACTTTACTTTAACAGGTGAAAGATAATACGTCTGTTATTAATAGTCCGTTCCTAGTATTAAGGCCTTCGTTAACTTAAAGGTGTACCAATTCCTTTCTCAATTCTGTTAAGGATTTATTATATGTTACAGCGCGTTTTTTAGGTATTTGGTTATAGTAGTGACTTAGACGTTAGATGTGGATAGGAATCAAATACCAGTTCAGTTGGTATAAGGCTATTAGAGCTAATAGTATCGTTAAGATCTTTCACCATTATCTAAAACTGTACTTTTTAACTAGTAAAGCTTTCCATTTCTAGTATAAGGATATCGTAAGTTTTTCGTAAAAGGGCGTAAACCCTTTCAACTTTGCCGATACACTAGTGGATCTTAACGGAAACCTATTTATACTAAATCCCTATCGACTTAATATTAACTTGAAACTCCTTCGTAAAAAAGTTGATACCGGCATCGTAAACTAATACGTTCATTAGTCCAAGTTACGTGTTAATTTACAAAGTACGTAACGCCTTTTACGTTTCCTTCACTATAATGGTTTTGAAAAACTTAACGTCGTAAAACGCCGTAAAGAAATTCATGACGTAAAATATTAACTTAGTCTTTAAATAAAATACATTTACGAAAACCTTAAAGTTAAAGTATATATTTTTAACGTGAATTGAAACTTTAAAGTAGGTTGAAAGTATATTTGACAATAATAACAAAGCCGTTTCATTACTTTTAGTACTATAAAATCCACATTCTCATAATTAACCATCTTTAAACCCTTATAACATCCTTAAATTACTGAGTAATTTAACCTACGGTATAATTAACGAAGTTCCGCTTTCGTCAGGTTCAACAATATTACCTTTAACCCTTAAAGATAACACTAAAAGTGGCACCATTTAAAGCTAACTAGAAACCTTTTGAACTGAACCAGTTTATCAGTTTAGACATCAATATTAAGGCCTAGGTTTTTTATATCTTTAAGGTAAAAGAGTCAGGGAGTATAGGATTCCAAAATATGGAAAATGATAAGGCTAAGAACAGTTTTAACCGTCGTCGAACCTAGTAAATATAGCTTTTTTATAAGGCTAAAGCTAACCTAACCTTTACTAATATTCGTATAATCAAATTTAGTAACAATAATAGTGTTCTTTCATAACGCAACGTATTACAAATAGCCTTTTATTAAATACCGTATTGCTTACATATCCAGCATAATACTTTAAAACCCCTATTTGACGTAACGATATTAAATAGTAAAAAGATATATAGGGTTAGGATATTCATCGTTATATCGGCGGTAGGCGTCTTAATCTATTGGGTAATATAAAAAACCGTAGTTATCAAATTATTACATCTCTTTTAAAATAGTGCCAATATTTCTATACTAGCCGATAACTTTAGGCTTTTTTTTCTTCTGTAGCTTCAATATCTTTAAACTTTGTAACGCGTAATATATAGTCCTAATTGAATATAAATAGTAAATTCATATTATATATTATCTATTTAGATTGGCGTTTGACAGAAATATAATGTATCAACCAATAGCCCTACCTACCATGAATCCAATGTTTTTTAGTATTCAAACTAAACTCACTTAACTCATTTAAAACATTAAAAAATAAATAACCTCTTTCGTAGGTAACTTAGTTACGTCCTTAAATTCAGTCTTTCTGTTATCCGTATTAACTAGGACATCCGTACTTACGGTCGATTTAATATATATGAAAAGTTATTTTTCGTCGTTACTGAATTTAAAGGCTCAAAGATATATACTAGTCGAATCAAAAACTCAAACTGTTACTATCGCCAACGAAAAACGCAACTAATTAAAAACCCTTCACAAGTGACGTTAAGACGCTAAAAAACGTATTCGAACTCCTCATCACCTAAAACAGCTTATCGAACTTGCTGGCATAAAGTGCTTTTACCAGCTCTTACGTTCCTTATTACTTATTAGCAAAATATTAGCCTATCAAACATCTAATTGAAGAGGTCCATTTTACTTTCCGAATCTTTTTTTTAGAATCCAACATGTACAACCACTTGATATTATTCCAATCGATACAATATTAGGTGAAATTGATATTATATTCGAAGTAACCTTTGAAGCTATCGTGAATTTCACGAAGAATAATAATTCGTTGGGTACCAAAAGTAGTAATCCTCGGTTTAACCAGTTAAGATACTGGGAAATAACACGTAAAAACCTGGAAATTTAACACTTATTTGGTGTAAAGGGGACTAAGGCTGGAGCTGTCGCTCAATGTGATCGGATTCTATCTATAAACCTCGATGAAGAAGAAAAAAAGAGAAGTCTCTGCTAGGGAGCGTCTATGGGGCTAGGATGGTGCAACCCTCTTCCCAGTCATGTAACGTATGAAAGAGTGTCCCCAAGCGGCTTCCCCCTTGTTTTGGAGCATCGCAGGAGCGTGTAAAACTACCAGGGTTGGATCCCTGGTAATACTAGCCAGGTACTAACTTGTAACATCACCCTTAAAGACACTCCTCCCCCCCTTTTCTTTTCCTTCTCTATTTTTTTTGTGTTGTTGTATATAAAGCCATAAGTATAAGGAAAATAAGCGTACCTTGTAGAACGTCATGGTTCCGCGTGAAAGGTACTAGGCCAACGTCACGTAAAAGGTGCGCTAACGCTTCCCTCCCTCATAAATAGTCTCTTAACTCCCAGTTTTAAGAATAAAACTTCTTTCGCCCTTTAACCTTTCACCTTTTCGTATAGTGTTAGTGTCTTTAGCCTTTAATATAATACTTATCTTATAGTATTAGTACTTTTAGTTTTATCGTCGTTATCCTAGTTCTATAGCCTCCTTATATTGTTTTAATAAATTCCTAACTTGTTACTAAAGTGAATAAAATTATTAAAAATATGGGTTATAGGATCTGAAGCTATTCAATCCTTATTAATGAGTATAAAGTTTCCTACGTTACGGGTTATCGATATATACTCCAATAAGACTCGAAAACAAACGTATTTCGAATATATTTACAAAATGGGGTATAACCTTAGAAATTTATACTAAAAATTAAGGGTAAGTGGTTTTAGTAGCTTCAAGGAAGCTGTCAATAAGCGGTTAAATACTAACTTTCGGTATCACTTTTGTTTTGTTAGGGTTATAAGTCGTAATTTTGGTTACATTTAAACGCTATTAAATTTAAATCCCGATATAAATAAGGCTATTAAGGAGTTATTTAAAACGTATCTAACGTTCAACCTTTAGGACTAGAGTAAGTCCATGTTTTATAAGCTGCTTTATAGGTGTTAACGAACGGTTAAAAAAGTATCAACTTAGGTAATCGTCGCAAAAAAGGCTATAAGAGTACGTCTCGTTATGTAACGTAAGATTTATACACGAGGCGGGGCGGGTTTTATYCCCMCCATTCTTGTGCGGTCTAGGAGCCTACAGGCTATATAGCTAATAAATGAAAAGCATAATACTTAAGTGAGTTTTGTGTAACCAGGTGAAAACGTGAAAGAAGTAGTTAATGGGTAGTGAAGAAAAGTTATTAAAATCAATATAAAAGCTTGTTGGGATTTCGAAATGTATTAATGTTAAGTTAGGTCGTATAGATACTAAATTAAGCTAACTTATTAAAATGGGTAAGAAAATCCTGGGGAAATATTTAAACTAGGATTTCGAAGATATATTTAAGTAGTCCCAGTCGTATTCGTTCGTTTTTCGTTTTTATCAATGTTAATATATTCATTTAACATACGTTCGTTAACGGTTTATACGTTATTCCATTTCGTAAAGTAAAGTGTAAAATAATACCCGTTTATAGGCTGGACGTAAAGTCTTATCGTTATATTTAGTTATTTTATAACGCGATTAGAAGGTATCAAGCATTACGGCATTGAAAAAGTTTAAAAGCAGCTTTTACGTTAGGTGTATATAACCCACTTATTTGACTAAAACCTATTATTTCGGTAAGTTATAAAGTCGGGTACGTCCGGCTTAAGGTTTATTACTAGTTTGTAATATAATTTAGACTTGGTATTCCGATTTTACCTTGTCGTCATCGTTTTCAATAACTATAGCTTACGGTTAAAAGTCTCGAGTTCATTAAGTTAAAAGCGAATTCGAAGCAGCTCCGACGAGTTAATCTATACAAAATCAGGAATTCTTTTCGCCCGGTATATTAAGTTTAATAAAGTAAAAGTAGATTACGCGTATTTCCTAATACTTATCGTAAAGCTAAATTAATTCTTGAAGAATTTGTTTAGCCCATAATTTTAGAAAAAAAATATAAACGTTATCGCTAACTCGAAAACCTTTTAAAGGGAAACTTCACTTATTAGCTGTTTCTTTTATACGTTATTATGTAACCGCTATTACGGCTTATACGAATTCTGTAACTTTGCGAATCCGTTAAACAAAGTTTTTAGCGTTTACGTATAATATCGTAACCGAAATGAAAAAATGTTATACCGGTTATATAAAATCGACTTAATAGCTATAGTTTATAAAAATAGGTTAATACCTATAATAATAGTATTTTTATTATTCAATACTAATTAATAATCTGGTAATGAACGGCTTTATTTGAGTTACGTATAAACGACTAAGAAACGTAAATACGTAAAAACTTCTAAATTTACGCGTTTGATCGCATCGTCGGTTTCGGAGTAAAAGGTAATATTGAAATGTTATTTTACTCCAATGAAGTCGTAAAGTCGTTTTTAAAACCTATTAGTCTAATTCGAATCATAGTTGCTAATAAACGTACGCGAAAAAAAACATAAAATCGCTAATAACAATTTAAAACCCGTTTCGCTTAAGCCTCAGTATTTATAATAGTTATAACCTCGAGGATAACATCTTTATTTAGGCGATTCGTAATAACCATAAGGTAACGTGAATTATTAAAGTATTCCTAGGGTAAGTTAATTATAAAGTCGATAAAAAAATCGTTGTCAAGTTGTTCAGAAATTGGAAGGGGTTTAAAGAGCCTTTTTCGACGGTGTCTCTAATAGGTTATACGGCTATAAACGTTGTAGTTACGGTAAAAACGGCAGACCGTATGATGTAGGCCTAATTAAAAATACATTTTGGAAATAATATCAATAGTAATGTTATGGCCTGGGTAGCCGGTAAAAAGTAAATCATGGGTAACTTAAATTAACGCGGTAATAAATGGCTTATAAATAGGTATTGAAATTCAATCGCGCAACCGCAAAACTTTATCGTTGTTTACTAAATATTTCGAAATTGAAAACTGTAACATATGGTTATCGTCGGTACGAATATCCGTTAGGAAATATCGGTCGGCTATACGTACTATATGTACTAATTAGGGGTAGGTAATATCGCATGTAATAATAGTATCTTAACAACTTTCAAAGTAGATGTTGTTATAAAGTTTACGGCTTTTCAGAATTAATTTGTCGGCGATAATTAATCGGAAGACGTACGTATATAGAAGTGGCTCAAAAGCAGACTATTGAGGGCCTAACAATTAGAGTTTTCGGCCTAAGTAACGTTTATCCAAAAGGCTTTTAAAATATTTTGGTTTTATCGTAATAACGTATCGAGTCGCGTATAATTTATTATTTTATTATATAGTATCCGAAAACGGAATTGCGAAAAGCGTTTAAATTAGTGAAATTTTGTCCGGAGAGCTACCGTATAATTATAAAGTATTTTAAATTTTTATAGTCTGTCAAAATCGTAAACTAACGCGCCATATCCCAGAGCTTTGAGTTTTCTACTTTTAAACAGCTTATAACTCTGAATAGCTTCTTATTTTTGATTTCGTAATTATATTTAACGGGAGACAAGCGACGAGAGTAATACATTACTAGGTGTAGATTATCATAGTCTTCGCGTTGAAAAAAAGTAGCCTTTTAGGGCCTAGTTAAAACAGTTGGCTTCGAGAAAGGTGTCGTGGTTCAGGATCTTATTAGGCGAATATAGGTTCAGAGAGAAAGTTAAACTTAAGCTGTTAGAAAGCAGTTTTTTTTAAGCCTCTAATGAAATAAAGTGCATTTATGGGTTAGCCGAAATAATAATCCGATAATCATCGAATAATCGAGAATAAAATAACAGTAAAAATTTAAGAAATTAAAGAAACCCTATACTTTCAAAACCGTCGTGGGAGTTGCTTATTCCCAGATAATATATAGTTTCTTAAGGTTTATACGTATATTAACACCAGTTTTAATAATGAATTTTAGGCATTTAGTTTTTTGAATACTAAATTCGCGTCTCAAAATATCCGAGTTAAGTTTCGCAGCGTTCAAGGTATTAAGAATTTATCTAATCTTAGTAATATGGTCGTTGAAAGTGTTATTGAAGTAAACAAAAATATAGGCCAAGTAAATAACATAGAACATTTTAAGGAAAGGGTGTAAAGAATTTTTAATATACTATTAAAAGGTAACGGGGGTGTTAAAAAGATCGAAGGGGGTAATAAAACATTCGAAAAGTCTGAAACGTATACGAAATACATTTTTTTATTTGTCTTCCTTTTTAATACGGAATTCGTGCAAAGCGGTTTTAATATTTAACTTAGTGAATTACTTTATTTACGAAATATTTGTAAAAGTTTCTTTTATAAGAGAAAACGAGTAACAATTTACTTTCGTAATATTATTAAATCGGCGGTAATTAATACAAAACCGTAACTTTTTTTTTAAGTTTTTTAATGAATAGTATTAAGGCGCTCGTTGAAAAGCTGTTCATTCGAATATAAACCTAATTAAGTAACACAATTAACGTTTCACGTAATATAAAAAGCTTTTTACGCGATATACCGTATAAAGAACCCTATGGTACTTTTAAAGGTTAGCTTTAGTTGTCGGTATAAAGGAAGATTTCGTAATTCGTTTTAAAGCGGTAAGGGGGTAGCTTATCGTTAAGGGCTTTGTCGAATAAGGAGGCGAGTTCTTTAAGGTTAATGGAAAGTTTATTGTAAATTAAGACGAGTAGTTTCGGGGCGAATGTTTTATTGATATTTTCGAGGGAAACGGCGGCAAGTTATATAATAGCGATTCGTTTCTTACGGGCCCGTCGTAAAATAACGTGAAATGTAGCGGCGTCGACCCTTTCAGCATTTTTATAAATAATCATAAACTCCCACTTTTAAATGCAGTAATTACCGACTCGTCCCAAAATTAATATATATTTCGTAACATCGTAAATAACTTAGTAATGTTCTATTTAGAGTTCGTCTAAAATAACGTTGTATCATAAGAAAAATACGATATAAGTTTATATTTGGTATCAATATTCTTTAAGGTCGATATTTAAAAAAGCTTTAAAGGAAATAAGTTGTAAGAGAGTCTGGGCACGTAAAACGTAACTTCGCCAAATCATCGTGAGTGAAAAAAACACGCTGCAACTTTGAAAAATTAATAAATTATTTATTCGTAACGTTAAAATATTTATAACTTATGTTTACTCAAACGTAAACAAAAGGAATAAAATTAAAGGGTGAATGTATTATAAATAGGAAGTTATTTAAAACTTAGAACGGAGTTATTTGGTTAAATTAAAGTTTTGTTAACTTGTATACGCGATTATGTATAGGAATTACGCTTTTCCCTTTTCGAGGTCGATAAAGTTTTCAGCTTAAATGAAATGAATTTTATAGCGGTTTTATCGTTAAAGTCGTTCGGGCGTTACACCAAGTTTTATAGGCAGGTACGGATACGGTAACCGTCCGCATCGTAACGTAAATATAATCCGAAGTCCTTACGGCGAGAGAGTTCCGTGTGGTTAACCTAGTCGGTACGCCGCTTAAAAGCGATTCAAAAATCGTTTACGCTAATTATGATAATATCGCTTTGGTTATCCCGAATTGACATATCGTTACCATTATTTTCACTACGGGAAACGTCTCTCATAATAAAAATATTAGTATTATCGTAACGAGTACAGAGATTATATAAGCGCCCCTCGATAAATTAAACGCAAACCACCTATTTATTATAATCTGTCGGTTTATCGAAAGGAAGTAACGTATTAACAAGTATATTATTAATAACTCCCTTTGAAATAATGAGTTTAGCTGCGGATTTCCAAGCTATTCCATTAATTTCCGCGAATGAAGCCTTTTAAACGTTAAAGAAAACCGTTTACAAACTTTTTAATTTATATTTATAAATCGAGTAATAACTATTTTAGCCGCATTAAAGTCGTAATAGTAAACGCAAAATATAGTTATAAAAACATCAAAGTAGTTAATGTCGCCGTCGTTTTCGTAAGAATAGTAACTTTTTATAACAGTTTTCGCAAAGCCTTTTAATTCTTGAAAGATAACGTAAAAGTAATTTTTCTTTATATCGATAAATTTCCGATTTCGACGTAATTTATGTATTATCGTAGCCCTTTATACTGGAAATTGTAATTTAATATCGAAAAAGTTAACCGGCTAATTGAAAGGTTTGCGTTTAAATAGTTAACGCCTGTCAAAAAGTGTGTTAATATTGTAATCGAAATTAAATGAGTTTAATTCGTCCTTATTTAAAAAGTTAAGGCGATTTCCAATAGAATAAATACAATGGTAATATCGTTTATAATATATACAAGAAGAACTTTTTAAAGGGGAAATTGATTCGAGGATATAAACGTATTAATATTTTCGAATTGTCGGATTATATTCGTTAAAGCGTTTTACATATCGGTGTTCCGTTATTTTAGGTGTAAAATGTACTCTCGAACAGTTTAATTCTGCTTAATAAGTTTTACGCGTAAGGCATCGGTAAAACATTTATATTAAGCCGTAAGGTAATTGTATTAAGCCTTTAAAACGCTTTAAAGTTAATTTTTTACGTATGAATAAAGGAATTACTTAATAACTTAGGGGCCCAGACTCGATAAGTTAGAGGATGACAATATAACCCTATATTATAACCGCTAAAAAACAGTTAAGATACCGTCAAAAAAAGATCGACGTTTATATATAAAGGGGATTAAAGCCGGAGTTATCGTTTAAGGTAGTCGTATTCTATCTATAAATCTCTATAAAGAAAAAGGAAAAAAAAGTCCCTGTTAGAGAGCGGTTATGGAGCTAAGATGGTGCAAACCTCTCCCCAGTTATGTGATGTGTGGAAGCGTGTCCACAAGCGGCTTCCTCCCTGATCTTGAGCATCGCAGGAGCGTGTAGAACTACCAGGGTTAGATTCCTAGTAATACTAGCCAGGCACTAGCCTGTAAAATTTGGCGAAAAATGTTGAAAAACTGGTGCAACTTAATGTCGAGAAGGTTGTACGGCTTACCATCATACATTTCCTTTCCTCTCTAAATCTTGACGAATATGATGATTTACGCATCATCCGTATCCATTTTGAAGACGTATCGAGGGGAAAGGGTAATATACTAATCTTAAGGACCCTTTAAATCCCTGAACTAGTACTAAGGTTAATGCTGGTAGACAGGATAATTACCTTTAACCGGATTGAAAGGAAAAAAGCCAGTAGTAGTAATTACAATAAACTCGCATATAAAGCCAACCCGTCCTTGATTTAGCTATCAAAATTAGACGTATTAAAGAGTTTAGGGTAAGGAAAATTAAAGGTTTCCGTTACGTGAGCCTGATAATAATATTTTTAGTGTTAAAAGGCACGTCGAAGTCTCTACTTAATTAACTGGTAAACCTAAGGGCTTATAGCCCATAAGTTAATTAATTACTTACAGCCACTGATATTAAACTATTAATCATACGCACAAGGATTTAAGAATTGCGAACGCGTATAAAGGTGTTTAGGGATATTATTGCTAGTAATACCTTTATTATTATCTTTGAAAATTCATTAATGGTCTTGATCGGTGGTATATTCGTAAATTACGTTGGCTTTGTTCATATTTTTACCTTTTCTAACAAGGAGGTTGAGTTTCGATTAGCGAATTTAATCTTTAGACAAAAATTAACATATTTATTTGCAATCTTTCACATGTTCAAGTTCCATTCCCTAAAGTATTTCTTAAAGTTGTAATATACATATAGGTCTCGAATGGTGATAATAAGGTTTAAATTGAAAATGTAAAAGCCAATTACATTAATAAGATACTCGGCTAAAAAGTCTTCGTCAGGTTTAGTAAACTAAAGGTCTTTGTCTAATACTTCCTAAAAGTAAAACCGAAGTCAATAATAGCTTTTTTCTCAATAGGGTTAGTAACGAAATTAATTCTAACGCTTTCTAAAGCCATAGTAACGAAAATTTAAAAGTATAAGGGGAAAAATAGTGTAAATTAGTAAGTCGTAGGTTTAACATTAAAGTTGGTATAATTAAAGGTCTTAAGATTTAATCGTTTTTACGATTTGAAATTTTTAATAGTAGTACCTATAGTAATGATAACCATAAAAGTACTAACTTAGCAGTTTACCAATTTTCCGGATTAATAATTTTTAAAACTTTGAGGCGATTAATCTTAATGCCATTAAAAAGAATTATTAAAGATTTCTTAGTATTTTTAGTAAAGATACCGTCTCATACATATACACTGCTGCAAATAAATAATACAACTTATAAGTCTTTCCTATTTATTACCACTAACAACTGACATAGTTTATAAAAGCTCTTTGCAAAAACCATTCCTCTACACTTAGCCATCATTCAACATGAAATATAACCGGAAAGTAGCTTCTTCTTCTACTTAGATAATCTGTGCTTAACTTAATAAGCACTGATCAGTGTTGGTAGGCCTTTATCGTTGCAATGTAGTTGATTCGAATTACTGTGGTTGAAGTAACTGGTGATACATTGAAATTGGTTGATTGATGTGAGTTGTAAGTTCTAAATTTTACAGACCGCTAGCTGGTCTACACATTAATTTGTATGGCCAAACACTTTGGATTATTCCCCACTTTGAATTTGGCACCTACTGCACTGCACTTGTAGTATAGTGTACTTGAATCCCACAAACTGCAGTCAATTTTCAGTACGTACGATCACTTTATTTACAGTAAAGTTGACTTAAGTGTACTGCATTTGACTGCTATTCTAATAGGTGGTGTTATTTAGCCTACTGTAAAAGTAATAGTTTAGATATCAATTAAGTTTCACAAAAGTTACAATTACAATATCCTAAATTTTCATAATTATTCTCATGTCCCTAAGTTTAGTATAAACATGATGATCCTATTAGAACTTTACAGCTTAGGTATCAAAGTCGAAAACTTATTATTACTTAACTTATAAACTAAAGATATGATTGATGTTATAATTATAGACTATACTATTATTTAAGTTACGCAAAAGTTCCTTTATAACTTTATAACCACAAATTCTACCGAGTCTTTTGATACTTTCCTTTAATGTATCATAGTTGGTTACACTAGACTAAAGTTAGTAGAAAAATAACTTTAGTTGTTGGATGGCCCTAAAAAGGATCAGGAAGTGGAATGTTTCGACCTTGTTTTTGCTATTTGTAAACTTTTAAAAAGCATTAGATAGCGACTAAGCTTTCAATATGGTACTCCAGGGAAAGAAGGGTTTATTTAGATCTTTAATAGCTTTTTGGCAAAAACTGCTAACCTAAGAGACGAATGCCATTGCCTGATAGATACAAAAGTCAAATATGGCTATTAAGTCTATAATATTACCATTATATCCCTTAATAAGTGACCAAAAGCCGTTTATTTTATGTTAAACAAGATAATCAAACGTATTTGATGTATTATAAACTATTTGATCCTCGATGAAGGTAACGAGCGTATTGATCATTTAGTTAGTAAAATGTCTATTAACTACGTTTTTACTGTTGAGTTTTCTTCGCTAGACACCCTTAAAGACAACGACATGTTTAAACGCTTTATCAAAGTAATCTTGGAAAAAATAAGGACATGAACCATTATTGGAAAAGTGTCACGTTACATGTAGCCTTACCTATTTCAATAAGCCGTTGTTATAACTAACTTAGCGGTTAATAATAAGAACTAGATCTAGCACACAACTCCTTATAAGGGTTTTCACGATAAAATAAAGGGATATGTGTGTTATAAACCTAGCGTTGAGTTTATCTTTACTCCCGGATTTATCGTTATTATCTATATATTCTTTATAAAACGAATAAAGGATTGAAAGACTCATCTAACAAAATAAAAGGGAATTATTTTTATAGTAGTTTGTTAATATCACAAAGGCTTAACACATATTTAAATTTAAGGTTTATTTACCAAACCGGCTGAAAAACTCGACAAGGAAAATCGTTAGCACTTTCAGCCTAACGGTTTTTGAAAAAGACTATTATGAGACCTCATAAATTAGTTGTAAAAAAGGAAGATATTAAGACTATTAAGGTTGATATGGATTATAATACTGTAACGGTAACTTAAAACTTTAAATAAATAAAAGTATTCGCCAAACAACACAAAAAAACAAAAAACCAACTTGCCGGTAAGTTGACTAGCAAATGCTATTATTAATGAGAATATAGTTCAGTTTATGTTTTCAATTAACAAACTAGAGAAACAGCTAACTATGAAAGAAGCTTTGGAGGATATAGATACTTAACACTGTAAAACAGCCCTTGAAAGTAAAATACGGAGCTTGTTATCCCTAAAAATCTTTAAATCTATTAAGAGGGATATCGAACGCTATGCCTTAACCGTAAAAAAGGTCACTAAGATTAAGACTAATTCCAAAGGTCAAATCGAAGGTACAAGGCTAGGATTGTAATACGAGAGTTTTATCTCATATCTCTTCAATAAATTATTTCTCATACTTTACCAACCGGTATCTTTTCACGAAATTTACCTCCAATACCTCATTATCTTTTTAACGCAATATTTCATAAAACTAGGCTGTAACAACTGACTTCTCTACGATATCAGCATTTTTCTACTAATTGTATTGGTATATTTACTCTGCAATTGTATCTGTAACACTGTTAAAATTAAATGATATAACTTACGCCACATTTTGAATGTCTAGTTTGAAATCCTTTAAAAGAAATTATCGAATATATCGAATTCTAAAATTTGTTCCTCCCAATAGCGAAAAATAACGGTTATAACATATTTATTCGCAATTCACGAGTTTAGGTCCTAAAAAAATGGTTCGTTGTATGATCCCACAGATTCAAATTAATAAACTTTAAACCGTTTTTTTCGAAGCGTTGTATATGTGAACAAAAAATCCATATAATAATTAACTTTAATTAGACTCGTTGTAAATAATACCATAGTTATCAAAGTAAGATCATCGTATGTAATATACGCTTCCAAATATGATGTAATAAGAGGGTTTATTTATGTTTAATATAGTGTAATCAAAGGTGTTTCGGAATTGAATAGCAGAAATGATAGTATATAATATACAAATAAATGACAAATAAAATGTAATTCAACGTTCCAAACTAAAC
Source organism: Anisogramma anomala (assembly GCA_038502455.1). Taxonomy (NCBI): domain Eukaryota; kingdom Fungi; phylum Ascomycota; class Sordariomycetes; order Diaporthales; family Gnomoniaceae; genus Anisogramma; species Anisogramma anomala. The sequence continues at coordinate 11,696,792 of JASMMZ010000003.1, read as the reverse complement.
GTTGAACTCTTACAGGTGTTATACTAGCTAAGTGACTAGTAAATTCAAACCCCGTCAGTATTAACTAAAACAAACGGTATGTGAAATTAGGTTTTAAGGTGGGGGAGATTGTGTATAAAATTTTAAATATAGGGTGTAGGTATATCGTATGTTATATAAGTGTGGATATTACTATATACCCCTACAGTTAGTATACATAGGCCAAGTAGCAGTGCACCATATTGCAAGGTACCCTTCTGCAGAGTGCACGATAACGTGTCACGCTGCAGGATGCACTGTTGCAAGATGCAAAGTGCATTATGCGTGGCGCGGTCTAGAAGGGGTGTTCCAGAGTGTATGGCAAAAGAGCCACTATCCAGATGAGAGGTTTATAACCTCACATTCATGGCGCACACTCTCTAAAACGTTTCTTTCTAACTTATCATCTATATTTATTACAATATGAATTCTACGATTACTCTTTATATATATTCACATGTATGATGACTTTACTGACATTAATCAATAGCCGATTAGGTCGATTATAAATAGCTAGAGAGAAAAAAAAACAAATCGAAGTTAAATAACTATAACGGAATGTTATAATGGTCTTAACTATTTATATTTTACTATTAAGCTTTATAAAATTTTACGGGAGCGTAAAATTACGCGGAAGCGCCGTTAAAACCCTAAACGTAGTAAGTTTATAAAATCTAGAATAACTTTGAAAATAACTACTTTAATACAATATTATTAACTAGTTAATACTTCATTTATTAAAAGCCACATTACATTAACCGTTTACTTGTTTTGATGTTTTAAACTTATCCGGATACTTTTTAAAAAGCTTTCTATTACGTATTAGATCACATAAGTTAAAACTACAAAGTTTTGGAATCCTTTAATGGGACTCAATCAATCTATATACAGCATTCAAACTGCTTCCGAAATTTAAAAGCGGTTATAAACGTAATTTTAACGTCGTTCGCGAAACTGAAAATCAGTCACGAATACAATACTCAAACCGTTTATATCTACTAGGAGCGGCTACAATACGATAATCCGAACCGCCTATCAAATAAAAATTAAGCATTAAACACCGGATTACACTACTTACCTAACTACATCCAGATTTTTTCCCCTTTCCCCTTTCACAATTACCCTATTCGCATCCTTAAACTCTTCTTACACTACGTATTTAAAGTTTAATATTTACGATATTAAAGTTTTCCTAACTATTTAGCTAGTAAAGCGTTAATAAAAGTTAACAAAATTAATTTGAAACGCCTAATTAGGTTATAATTACATTTTATCTTTATTGATAAGTGTTAAACACCTTATTTCCTTTGTAATTACGTATTTATACGTTTTTCAAAAACCCTAAACGTACTTTAATTACAATTACAGCGTGAAAATAATAATTTGCACCGCTTTATTATTACAGGTAGATGTAAAAATCACCTACATTAGGCATAACCATAGCCTTATTAGTAATGGATTTGGTAAAAGTTAATGAATAAATCAAGTTTCTTTTTATACATACGTCGTTTCTTTATAGCATTTTAAAATATTTCGACTTTAGCTTATAAAATGATAAAACCAAGGTACTAGTAAATGATTTATACCCTTATACAGCAAATACGTATTTTATTAATACAATTTTTTATTATTGTAACGGTAAAATCAAAGTTTGCGACCTTTTTAACAATTTTAAAAGGGATTTTTTGATTGGAAGCCGGGTATGTAACCTATAGTCAATAATACGATTTACAAAATACTATGAAAACAATTACGAAGTAAAAGTATTAATACGACCGGTAAAAAGAATAGCCGTATTGCAAAACCTTTATTAGTAACAGCCTAGTTGATATAAATGCTGAAATGAATAGACGATAAAGTAATAAAAATGAAATTTATGAAAGGACACTAGTTAAAAAAAAAGCTAAAAACGCCTATTAAAATGATAGACCAGAAACAAGAAAATCTTTTGTAAATAGAGAAGATACGCTTAGTAAGGTTAAACGCCTACCGCGAAGTGGAAACGGAGTTGGAGGAATCGATGGAAAAGGAGGAAATACTGTAACGATTATCTACGACGAGGGTTAAACACGAATCTTCCCTAGAACGTAATTTTAAACAAAAACCAAGATACAATTACGCCCCGAATGCCGTTAACGAGTAACTTAATCACACTAAAAGCGACCCGAATAAAGAAAACACTCCGTTTTAAAACATGATATATATATTACCTTGTATAAGTAAACACATTTACAAAGTATTATAACCGCTTGTAATTACACTTTAATATAAAAATCAACTACAGACTTTACGATAAAAACTAGATTAATATAATTTGGAAATCCGTTGAAAATTAACGAAAAACGTTAATAAAAACCCAAAGAAGGTATTTACTGCCTTAAGAGTTCAATTCTAAAAATGTTAAGTAACCTTTAAACATAAATACCAAGGTAATGAACTATTTATTGAAGTAATAATAAAAGTATACCGCGAAAACCTAAAATTCGACTTTATACTATTAAAACCCGATAAGGACTTCAAAGCCTTTTGAATAAGTTTTAAAAAATCGTTTAAAACCTTTATATATAGATAAATGAACCTTGGAATAATATTTGTAGTCAATAAGATGAAAGGCAAAGGCCAAATTAATAAAATAAATCTTGTTAAAATAATTTATTATATCCTGGATCGAAGATTTAAAATATACATAAAAAGAAACGAACGCCTAAAGTACAATTACTAGGGAGGAAGGTACCAGGGGAAAAGCCCTGATAATAGAGGGCGGAGACGATAATACAGTAATGGACGAAACGTACCGCAGCTATAGAAATACTTGCGAAGGGGTATACGGAGCCCTACTGGTTTGCAAAAGCGTTGTATTATATACGGAAAAATTGGCTGTTAGTTTAATAATTACCTATTATACTAATAGATTCGGATTGAAAGACAATTTTAGGCTGAGAACGAAATTAAAAACTGGATAAATGCTGATTTTACAACATATATAACCGAATATAAAAGGTAAAAGATAATCTTAACGATTACTTTTACGAATACACCGTTGGAAAAGAAGATTTTAAAAGTAATGATACTTACCTTATAGCCTAAGATGATGAAAACACCCAACTTATTTTCATAGGTTTACAAAATAACTTTTTTCTATATAATATAAATTTAGATTACGTAAACAAAATATTAAACGCTTATAAAACCTTATAATATACGTTTTTAAATATATATGGCAACTGGTTTTTAGGCATTATACATTATATCGATGCGGCTGAAATCTTTACGACCGGAAAATGACAATTCGATACATTCGTAACGAAATTCCTGAAGTTTTAGCTCGACCGAATAGGGGAATATCAAAAGGTTTTATTTGGTAAAAACAAAATATCGTCGCTTAGTACGGTTGTTATAAATATAAGATTCGGACCGGTTAAGTGTTACGTAACAAACTTTAAAACGTTATTTTTACCTTCGTGAACTAATATAAATAAGCTGGAAATCGAGGTTCGGAACATAATTAACTAACTCATCCGAATATTAAATAACGTATCTGTACCACTTCGACTTAAATTCAGTTACTGATGATTTTTCCTCGAAATACGTACGATTGAGGCTATTTACTTAACGTAGCCGAAATTACAAATATTACATCATCGATTCAGATACCCAGTTATAAAACGCCTATTATAGCTACTTTACGCTAAGGGTGTAACAAATATAAGAAAGAATATATTTAAAGTTATCGAAAAGTTTTACCATAAATGCTAATTATACTTATAAGCCTTACGGCGTTTTAAATTCCGCCTTTAAAACGATTTGGACTTTAATTACGAGGCAATTATTAATATTATATATTTAAATAACCAACCGGTGTTTTACGCCGTCGACACGGTAATATTATTTTAAGCCGCTCAATTTACATGAAGCGCTTTCGTTACAAATTATTAAAATGTTTTAATAACGATCCGAATAATTATTTTGACCTTGACTTACGCCTTATTTTCTATTATATATATTAATTTCTTTTCGGTTTATAAATGTCTAGTTAAACTTGGTATTACGAATAAATAACGTTTGATAATCGATATTATAGCTTTACACGAGGTATATAAACGCCGGAAAATCGAAAAAAACGAGGTAAGTCGATACAAAATCCAACCTAACGAACGTAATAACTAAAAATAACCCGAACAAAATACTAAAAACGCTTTTATTGATAAGCATATTATTTATTAAAGTTAATAAAAAGATTTTACAACTTTAATCAGTTATTATACTACTTTGACTTATTGAAAGTATCCCCAAACCTATTATTTACACCTCTCTCTGAATTATATCACAGTCCACACCTTACACCTATATCGTCTTTATGAATTTGTTTTTATTTGAATTTACCATTTCACATCGCTTTTAATATATTATTACTTTTTGTTTTATGTTCTTTTACCCTACTAGGTATTTTACCAATTTCTCCTTTCTGTTGAATCTACGATTTTATACTGTACCTAATATATTGTTACATTTTATTTAACAAGTTTCAACCCTATTAATTTTTTCTTTTTTTACATTTTTTAATTCAAATGTACGAATTCGTACCGCTTTTAATACATTATCATTTTTTCTATATTTTAAACCCACTTTAATTTTTACACTTGTTACTCATATTACGATTGTTTTTGTAGAAGAGTAATAATATTACTATATAACGTATTGTACCACAGTCGTAAGCGCCAGCCTAACCGTAAAGGGCAACTATTTACTATTAAAAGAAAAAGAAAAAGAGACGTCAACACGTCCCTATTATCCTTTTTGTCGTTTTTCTCCTTTGTGCTAGCGTTACCGTTATTATCGTTATCGATGCCGTTATTAGCACCAACGATGAGGTAGCCCTACGCCTTAGGCCGTATACCCTTAGTTAAAGGTGTGGGGGGGTCTTTATCCTCTTTACGGCAACGCGAGATAACATCGTCGAACTCACCTACACAGTTTATACGTAAACCCCGTTTCCAGGCGATAATAATAATTACCGACTTTTTAATCCATCAGTTAACGTCTATTACTAATTAGTATCGACTTATTTTAGTTATTAATAAACGCGATTTTTTTTAAAACGTTTCGAATATTATTTTTTTCAAAAAGGAAATTATTGAAAATCAATTAAAACTTATAATAAAACCGTCAGACACGTAATACGGTTTCAGATTACGGTCCTAAAACTGATGAAATAGAGGTTTATTTGTTACCAATTCGTTTATAACGATAATAACGGGTCGAAAAACCTCCATTTTTATAATAATTGTTAATGAAATTATCTGTAATCGCGAATACGATATACGGCATGTAAAATATATTTATTAGCGGTGTAGGGTTACAGATTAGGGTATATTGTTATAACATTTTATACGTTAAAAAGTCTCCGCGATATACCCTAATGATACGTAATTCTAAGTGGCGAAAAAGGTCCGCCTCGACCTTTTCGTTTAAAAAAAAACATTGAAAACAAATAAACGGGTAAACTTAACCAATACAAATCGTGATATAATTTCGTTAAGTTACATTTACAGCGCTAGAGGGTCTTTACGGGTAAAGAGGTTTTTACCCACAGGGAAAAGGTAAGGTTTATAACTTCGAAACCTCTCCGCTTACCTCTTTAGGAGTTGGGGGGAAGGGGAAAGGAAAGGGGGTGGTAGTGTAGGCGGCGGCAATGGCAAGAAACGTTAAGGTCGGAGACAAAGCGGTGGACGGCAAGGCCGGAGGCGAGGCGATGGGCGGCGAGGCCGGAGGCGAGGCGGTTATGGAAGAGATGATACCCTAGAAGGGCAGGCTATGGGTGGTAGAAGTATTGGTGGTAGTAGCGGCGATGGCGGTAATAGCGGTAGTGGCGCAGCAGCGCTCTCACATTAAACGACGCCGAGCAGTTCTGTTTTTACACGGTATCTATTTAAAAAGTAAGGTTAGTATATAGGTAATGGATGAATAACCTATCTATTAAAGCGTTTTAAATTAGTAAACTGGAATAAAAGTTGATTTTTATTGAAATAGAAACTTATATTAGCTTTAGGTACATGCCTTTAAAAGGAAAAAAAAAAGGTTTTACATAAACCGATAGCGATATATCTTTTTATATTAACCCAAAATACGTAACAGCGTAATTACTACTACATAATTACCCTTATAACACTTACATAATTACATCCTTATCGGAAATAATAAAAGATACTATTAATAACTATATTACTACCGATTAGTTATACCAACCAAGCCCTTACTATATTAACCACCGCAGCTAGAAATTACTAATTCGAATCTTTACAATTCATACTGTAATTATACTATCATTATAAAAGCTACTGATTTGAACCTTTATAATTTGTATCACAAATACACTGTTATTACAAGATTACATATACAGATTTGTTACAACTATACTATCGCTACAAGGTTGTGTGTACGAAATATATATAAAAAAAGATTACCTATGTAAATATTACTATATACCCCTATAGCTAGTGTATATAGGCTAAGTGGTAGTGTATTATATTGTAAGGTACATTCCTGCAGAGTGTACGATAATGTGTCACGCTATAGGATACACTCTTGTAAGGCGCAAAGTGCATCATGCGTAGCGCGGTCTAGAAGGAGTGTTCCAGAGTATATAGCAAAAGAGCCACTACCCGGATAAGAGGTTTATAACCTCCTATCCGTGGCGTGCACTCTCTAAAATGTTTCTTCCTGACTTATCATCTATCTTTACTACAATATTAATCCTACGATTACTCTTCATTTACATTCACGTGAATAGAGACCTTACCGACAATAAGAGCGTTAGATATTGCTTTAGACGCTTTAAATATTAGTACAAACGTTTTGAAAGTTATTATAATCGTTTCGGAAATGTATGTAAGCAGTTTCAATACATATGTAATATAGTAATTATTCGGCTAAGTATCAATAACGATGGTTGAAATTTAATGGCTTACGTAACCGATACGTAATAAAACGCTTTCCAAAAAAACTCGAATATCGTTTAAAACGCCAATTCAATTAATAATAATGTATCGAGGCTTTTAATAATAAAAGGCTACTAACTGAGTTAATAATATCGTACTAAAATTACCCTTTTCAATCCCTTTAAAGGTTTTATAATCTCTTTTTACTCCCGCGTAATTTTTATAAATCGTAATATGGGAATACAAAATAGTTAAAACCGCTATAACATCCCGTTACGAATATCTAATTAAAATTCATCTCTTTTTCCCTAGACTATTTATAATCAACCGGGTTAGCTACTGATCAATATCAATTAAGTTGTTATGTTAACATATAAAAAAGAAAATATAATTTTCAAAAATAATAGCAATGGTAGATAAATGATGCAAAAGAGAGAAGAAGTATCTAGAGAGTACATGCCTCAGATGAAAGCTTAAACACTTTCAGCTGTACCTTAACTCCCTACTATATACTCTGTTAATACATTCCCTTATGCTTGCTAACTATTATAGTATCTAGTCTATACTAATTAGTACGATTAAGAGTTTTTATAAATAAGTGTTAAAAGACTTGTTTCCGAGTTTGTAAGTAATAGGCAATAGGAACGCAATACAAAAGGCATGAGAAAAAAGGAAGTATTATTGTTATTAATTGATTGGATTACAAAACGTATTAATACTACAAACCAAAAAAAATCGACAATATTTGGATAACAATCAATTACAATAGCTATAAGTTAATTATTAGGTGCCCATTTAATAAAGGGCAGGGGCCAAGCTTTAGCCTATACAAATTAGGGTATAAACTGGTTGGTAGCTTACCCAACTTAAATCCTACATCTACCATTTGACTTTGCAATACCATTTGTTACTTCGACCGCGATTCGAATCGACAACTCGTTACAATGTCTAAAGGCCTATAGGCAAGGCCTACCAACATCACTGAAAATTTGATTGTCTCCAACCCCCATCTGACAACGTCCCACTACTATTTCTTGAGGGCTTTTCGGCGTCTTCTTGGATATAGTTCATTCTAATCTACACATACTTCCAATTGAATATTTTCCTCTTCCTACCCCCTGTGTACCATCGTCGCAACCCACCTCCCCGGCGCTGCCAACACGCCATCATGGCTCACTCCACAGCGCCGCTCAACATCGATGTCGAAGCAATATCAGACATATGCGGGTGAATGCTGCCCCGCCCAGGGGCCACCGTTCTCCTTCACCTCCAGCTCCATCTCCATCGCCTGCTGGGTCGTTGTCTTCTCCCCCCAAATCATCGAGAACATCCGCCGCGGTTCCACCGACGGCCTCTCGCTGCAGTTCATCATCGCCTGGCTGCTCGGCGATATCTTCAACATCCTCGGCGCCGTCCTGCAGGGCGTGCTGCCCACCATGCTCATCCTTGCCGTCTACTACACCCTCGCCGACGTCGTCCTACTGGCCCAGATGTTCCACTACCGCGGCATCACCTGGCGTGACGAGGTCGTGCCGCCGGCGTCCAGGAAGAAGATGATGAAGACGAAGAAAAAGAAGAACCCGGCGGCAAGAGCGGCGGCGGCGGCTCGTCGTGCGCGCCCGGCGTGGCGCGGCGCGCGTACGGCCGCTACATCCTCGTCAACCTGTCGTGGCTGGCCGGCAGCCTGGGCACGCTGCTGTTGGTCATGGGGATCTTTGTGCAGTTCTTTGTGTATGCGGCGGCGGCGGGGGGGTGCCGGGAGCGCGGGTTTGGTCGTCAACCTGTCGTGGCTGGCCGGCAGCCTGGGCACGCTGCTGTTGGTCATGGGGATCTTTGTGCAGTTCTTTGTGTATGCGGCGGCGGCGGGGGGGTGCCGGG
>JASMMZ010000003.1:11487488-11687809 GCA_038502455.1 Anisogramma anomala | reverse complement strand
GGGGGTGATGAGTGGCGGGGCATGGACGGCGAGCGGTGGGATCAGAGGCCGGTCTTGCCGAGGAACCGGAGTGCCGAGTCGGGTTAGGGGCTTTGGTCTCTGCGTGGGGGTTTTATCTCGTTAGGGACTGTTGTCACTTGTCTTACGACGGCGTTGGGGCGGGAAACGGACAAGAGAAGAAAATAGAGGCGCATGGGCAAACGATGCGGGCGCGGGTGGGCACTTTTCAAAATCACGGACGGGGGTACATACAGTACACACATATACACACAGGACGGCGTGGTCGCGTCATCACTGGCATTGGACGAAGAGAGGGACAAGACACTTTGCGAGAAGTTGCCACGACTTGTGTTGGGGTGTTGCCTGTACAATACATGTGACCTAGATGGTATGGTTTGGTATTTTCTTCCGTGTATATCTCACCGTCAGGGAAAGCCCGGTTCTGTCCATACACCTTTCTCATCGTATATTCCTGGCGGACAAGACTCCGTCATCTTCAACAAAAGAGATGGTAAGTCAAATGGCCTGCGCAACACACAAGAGCGGAATCTATCAGTAGCAGATGCGGTCCACATATACGCCCGCCTCATCAATCCAGTCGGGCGGCCTACTCATCCTCTTATCACCCAACATGCATACAAGAAAAGCCCAAGCCAACGTATTCTCAGAGAGGAGTATGTTTTTTGTGCACGTTTCTCTTTCCAAGACCCCATACGCCTGGCTTACGGTACCCTCCTCAGCAAACGGCACCAAACTAGCACCACCCGACGCGGCGGCCCAGAAAGCAGATCCCTGACCCCATCGCCGTGATACCCGTGAACACAATCAGGCTGCCGTAGCCGCTGCCGTACGCCAGCCCCACCTGGCCCTTCCACGGCATGGCGTGGTACAGGGCCTGGCTCATGGGACCGGCCAGGATGTTCCCGACGCCGCGCCCCGCCGCCAGCAGCACGAAAACCATGACGGGGTCGACGGCGGCGCTACTGCCACCCTGTGGGTGGCGGCGGTGCCCGTACGACGGCTCGCCGCCGCCGCCGCATGCCGACGCGACCGAGCTCGCCGGGCCGAAGACGGGCGGCGACGCCGGGTCGCTGCCGCTCGTGCTGCTCGGCGTTGCCTTGTCGGGGTCCTGGCCGGCCACCTCGCGCATAACGCCCGTCCAGGTGGTCGAGTACGAGCCCGCGAAGAGGCCGTAGGAGACGCAGTAGACGTACAGCATCGGGACGGTGGTGGTGGCGCCCCACAGCAGGAACGTGCCGAGCGTGACGCCGACGGTCGACACCATGACGCACGTCGTGACGTGGAAGCGGTCGATGAGCCAGCCGATGGCGATGCAGCCGGCCACGGCCGACGTGTTGAGCACGAGGATGCAGAGCGAGGAGCCGAACTCGCTGGCGTTGAGGACGTCGCCGGCGAAGATGGGCACGTAGATGCCGGGCACGTAGAAGCCGATGGCCTCGATGGTGTTGGAGACCTGGTAGAGGAGAAACTTACGCGAGATGGCGAAGCGAAGGTTGAAGGAGCGGACGGAGCGGACGGGTAGAGGGGGGATGCGAGGCTTGATATACCACGCCAGAGGCGCGGAGATGCCGAAGAGAGTGACGGCCCAGATGATGATAGTAGCCTGGTATCCGTAGGACTCGAGGAGCCGCTCGAGGATGAGCGGGAGAACGACACCGGCCAGACTGGTCCCTGACCACATGATGCCGTATGCCAGGCCTTTGCGCTTGACAAACCACTCGTCAATGTACATTGTGCAGGGCGTGTACGCAATGGCTCCACCGACACCGTAGAAGACGCCCTGGGTGATGATAAGCTGGGTGACGTTGGTTGCCCAAGCACTCACGCAGAGGGCAGCACACAGGATAAACAATCCAATGAGTGGAGAGTATCTGGCCCAGCGAGGGAACATGCGGTTGAGGAGCAAGGCAGGAAAGCCACCCAGATACATGAGACCGGAACAGCATGTGCCGATGTTACCGATGGCTGATGACTCCTTGAAGGGTTCGGTTCTTGCATAGTAATCCGAAAGAATTCCGAAGCAGAATGAATAGCCTGGGGAAAGAAACAGGATCAAAGTCAGCCATAGGGCCCTCGATCTCGGGGAGCCATTGTCGACTATATTCGGGAACAAAACTTACTCCAGACCAAGGCTGACAGCACAAAACACGCCAGTAGGAACAGGTAGGCATCCTTCCCAGTGTCGACGGGTGGCAGACACAAAAGTCGGTGGTGAAGTTGCTCCGCCAGGCCAAAATCGTCGGGCTCAGCACCGCGAGCAGAGAAGACGTCGTCGTTTTCGGAAGTCCTGGTCTCTAGAGTAGACAGAGAAATATTGGGTTTGGACTCCATTTTGAAACGGTCTCTGGATCCTCGCTCCTACCTAGACAATTGGACGTTTGCGAAAAACGAGGAGAGATGAGGATGGATAGACAAATGACCCAGAAATGAGGTATCATGGGGACAATATAGGGAGGGGTTGGGCGTTCAAAGTTGAACGACAAACGAGAATGAAGAAGGGAGACGGAGAGCGAGAAGTAGGCGACGATGTGCTGAAAGATAAGAAGGTGCTGGAGAAGGAAGAAAGGGAAACAGCAGCAGGTTGGAAAAAGGGAAGCCGCCCTTACCGATGTCCCGAGTTCACGATCGCCGCACAGAAGAGGACGAGGGGACTTGGGCTTGTGCGGTGTGTCCATCCCGGGCGGGAAGTAGGTACGAGCCAGTCCCAAGACTTGTTGAGCCTCTACCATGACGGCCATACTGGGACAGCGTGAAACCGTTAACATGTCAACTGGCCGGGGACGGGAGCATCCGCGAGAGGTACTCTCTCCATCGCTCTGGCCTTCCAATCCCCAAAGGATCAAGATCAGCACACCCGCTTCATTCTTCCCTCTTGGAGCCAGCCGTCAAGCACATGGCTCCCATACTAGGAGGGAGGCCCTAGGATGGACACCACATCAGCAAATGTGTGGGAGGGTAGGAGGAGGGGGGGATCGACAGGCTCGAGCGAGGACTGGGAGGAGAAACGCAAGATGGTGAAGCTCACGAACTTGGCTTGACTCACCTTCATGGACTCAGCCCCTGTTCTTGGAAGACACCAATTGGTAAATGGTGGACCATGACATGCTTTTTTGCTTGGGCCACAACACCGAGAAGTCGCACTGCGCACGGTATGGAACGACGCCCAGCCCGTACGTGGTGGCATAGGCTACCGGATAGTTGGACCTCATCCAAAGCTCCGGTGAAGCGATTGTGTCAGTGTCGAGGTGGAACCTGACCTGACGGCATTCCAGAGAGTGGTTGAGCAGACGACTCTGCACGGACGGTGTTGGTGGCAGATGGCAGGCGATACGATAGGTAGGTGAGGTTGTCAGCTGTGAGACATTCGGAACATGTACTTTGTACACCGGACACACCAGCTGATCCTTGTCAACAGGTCGAGGCAGCATGCAAGGATGATCCATCCCCGAGCGCCTGGCCTATCCCAGCCCATCCCAGCTTATCCCAGCTTATCCCAGCTTATCCCCGCGGGCAATGTTGGGATGTTGGCCAGGTTGAACTTGAGAGCCGAGGCACATCGATCGTATCGTGGACAGCATCGCCAACCAGTGGCACACACCGCCGCTGCAGCTGCTCCCAAGAAAGAACGCCATTCCGGTTCTTCTTTCTTTTTCCAGACTACACAAGCCCGGCTCGGTCTCTCCCTTTCGGTGTGGTGTCTCGTGTCCTTGAGCAACTCGACCAGTTTGAAAAGCACGGAGTACTCGACCGAGTCCTACTCGACCATGGCCGATCCGGTGGTGTCAGTGGAGTACAAGGGACGGGTCGCGGTCCTTACCATCCGGAATGAGGCAAAGCTGAACGCCCTGAACCAAGGCCAATACTACGAAATTGCCCAACGGCTGCGTGAGATCGCGACTCACGATGAGGTCTTCGTGACCGTCCTGCTAGCCAAGGGCCGCTTCTTCTCATCGTATGCGCCTGCCTCTTTCATCACGCGTGACAGACTACCGAGACATGAGCATTCCCCATTGACTAACCATCACCCTCATTCCAGGGGCGCCGATGTCTCCATTTCCCGTGAAACCCCTGCCGGCGAAATGGACGGCCGCCAGTTCTGGCTGCGGTCCTTCGTCGCCTTCAACCTCAACATTACCCAGGCCTTCTACACGCACCCCAAGATCCTCGTCGTGGGCCTCAACGGGCCCGTCATCGGCCTCTCGGCCGCGCTCGTCGCCCACGCCGACTTCATCTACTGCACGCCCCACACCTTCCTGCTCACGCCCTTCTCCTCCATTGGCCTGGTTGCCGAGGGCGGTGCCTCGCGCGCCCTCGTGCTGCGCCTGGGCTACGCCAAGGCCAACGAGGCGCTGATCATGAGCAAGCGCATCGCCGCGCGCGAGCTGAAGGAGGCCGGCTTTGTCAATGCCATCTTCGAGACCGGCACCGGCAGCGGCGAGGATGACAGGTTCCACGCCTTGGTGCTCAAGGAGGTCGACGAGAGGCTGGGCCCGCATCTGATCGGGCACAGTCTGCTTGGCATCAAGAAGCTGATCAGGCAGCCCGAGAGGGATATCATGGAAACCCAGAATGCGAAGGAGGTCTTTGACGGCTTGGAGACGTTCGTGGCGGGTATCCCACAAGAGGAGTTCAGGAAGTTGGCTTCTGGCGAGAAGAGGCATAAATTGTAATCTTGTAACCCCAGGTCGGGCCAAGTGAATGAGGTCTCGGTATACCTCTTGCCACCTTTGTGCGTTGAAAATTGGCAACGAGGCCTGATATGTGTGACGTAAGACAATGGCGATGATGGGAAGTCGTGAAGAGACAACCTTTAGGTATGTACAGCACTGCGGAAGGGGGTAGGGGGAAGGGGGAGCGGCAGGTTGGAACTTGCTTCCTCCCACGGTGCGTCCACCCTGCATTACACGCACTGCCACCAACATCACCAGCAGTCGCAACGCCAGAACAGAGACAAAATGAACGTGTCCCCGGTGCCTTATTCAAATCTCAGTAGGCACAGTTCCTCCTCTGCCAAAGTACTTCCACCAACACAAGAGGTAACTACGAGAAACACCGATATTGCCAGCCTGGGCGCCGCTTTCCAAGAAAGCGACGAGAATGGGACACAAAGACTTCCCAAGCTCGCCCGAGAAGCCTCTCGCGGGCCTTTCCCTCGTCAGCTGCTTCCCGGGACATCTATCCGGTGGCCAGCTGGACAGTGTATATGGGCCCCCGCTGCAATTCAGCACCCTCCTACTACGTAGGAATTCTCTCGGGCGCGCCGCATTCCACACCACCGCTCCCAAGTCCAGTCTGGCAGCGGCCCGCACGACTTCGACGCGGCGCTTTTTTCCCCTGGCGGGCAAGCACGGCGTTGATCTGAAGAAGCACGTCTGGAGGTGCAAGAAGCAGCGCGAAAACCCCTCTCGTCCGCTGGTATGGAGACTTCCGCAGGCGAGGTCGCCGCTGGTCATACGGCATGTCCCGGTCACTCCAGGGCCGATGCCGTGGAAGCGCAGGAGACCTCGGAGATATTATTGGCGTCGAGTAGATGCCCGAAGACGACCGGGCCACTTGAGATGGAGCGCATGTCCACGACCTGCTCTCCGATGGGCACGTGAAAGTGGTCCTGCTGAGGGAGGGAGGGGGAGTGGACAACAGTCTCAATGTGTACGAAGCAAGTGCAGAGCCTGAAGATTGCTGATCTGAACATTCCACTTGCAAAGGCCAGAAAAATCATTTCCCTTCCAAATTAAACACGTATGATCCAAGCCGGCTTCCTACTGAGTAATCCGGGATGAGCTGGATCCGGGATACGCCGGAGCCAGCTGCAGCACTAAGCACAACTACAATCCTTATACAAGTAACTAATAAACCCCAACATTAATCTGTTAGATATTTTTTTTTACATGTAACATTTCATGAGCATTCAAATCTTCTATTATATTCATGATTTGAACCTCAACCTCAAAACCATTACAAAACTATAAACATTTTTTTTGGTTAAATAAGCTTTATGTTGGTACAAATTTAGTAGCTACTATTATTGTTTCAATATTTTGTAGTTAAAGTCACAATTGGTGTAGCATATGAGAAGTAGTAGATGGATTGTAAGTTTTAAGTAGTAGGAATTGCTAGTTTGTTCCCATCTATTTATATATATAACAGCGTTAGTCCGTGTGTTGGTAGCGTTGTAGGGAAACAATGTATTGTTGAAACAGTATAGTATTCTGACGACGGAAGAAACTAGCTACAAGCGAGGGTCAGCGGAGCTGAGCATGTAATATATGCGGGATAGGTACGGATACGTGCCTTCCCTGTGTGTACTAATATACCATTATGTATGTCCCCCTTAGTAAGTATAATAAGTTTCCGGGATTGAAAAAAAGGAGTAATGTTTTTATTGCATAACATATATAAATCGATGAGACGCGGCGAGAAGCGAAAAGCGAAAAGCGAGATGCGAAATGTGAGATGCGAGATACGAGAAGCGAGAAGCGAGATGTGAGATGCGAGACGCGAAAAGCGAGATATGAGACGTGAAACGCGAGATACGAGAAGCGAGATGCGAGATGTGAGACGCGAGAAGTGAGACGTGAGACGTGATATGCGAGATATAAGAAGCGAGACACGAGATGTGAAATACGAGACAATTCCTATAAGATGTAATTCTTGTGAGATAGCCTTTCTACGACAACCTTTTTATGAGATAATCTTTTTGCGGACAGATGTTTCATACGTTTTAATAAGGGTTTTGCAATAATTGTAATTTTTTGTAGGTTTTGATTCGTTATTTTTCAAGATGTAACTTTTTTTTAACGAACTAAATATTGAATTTAATGATTTATATAATGACAACGATTTAAACGTTCATTTACAATTTTCTCAACTTTTTATTCGTTTTCTTTTAAAGCCTTTTTGTATTGTACTAATCCAAGCGATAGAGATATACATACAAAAGGATTATATTTAGTCCATGATATTAAGTAATAAATGTTCATCATAAAATGAATTCGTAATTTGATAGGAAAATCAAACGTATATATCAAATATTTTATATGTTTTACTATTGTATAAGGATACAATTTAGGCGATGTTAGTTTTTCTTATCGATGAAGAGGTTTGTATGATTTTTTATTCCTAGTTATATATAATATTCGATATTGAATTCCCTTTAGCGGTGATTTTTGTTATAACGATATTTGACTTCGGCAATTATAATATCCATAGTAATTTATTTATCTTTATGGAAATGTTTTCTTATTAAACGAATTTCAATTTATGGTCGAGGCAAGGTAGTATTGAAATAATTCACTAGAACACGTAATTTAAAATTGAATAGAAATTCGTGTGAGTTAACTTTGATGGCCCGAAAATAAGCATTGTTGAATTTTTATTAAAGAGCAGGTATATATTCTGTTTATAATTGCTTTAGATGCTTAGTGACATAATATCGAAAGGTAAACTTAACTATTTGATTCTTTTTTTCGGCTCATTTATTTGTCTAGAGATGATATATTATTGTTATTTGTAGTTTGGTATTATAGCCTTTTTAGAAGGGTTGTCAAAATAAAGATAAAAATTTTGGTGATGCGGTTTATGATTATTTCTTTTGGATATAGCCAGTTTGAAAGTAATTAATAGCGATATAGAATTGTAGTGTTGGTAGGCCTTTATCGTTGCAACGTAGTCGATTCGAATCACTGTGGTCGAAGTAACTAGTGCTGCGTTGATATTGTCGGATTGTTGTCTAAGTTCTAAGTTTAGCAGACCGCTAGCCGGTCTGTACACTAATTTGTATGGCCAAACGCTTTGATCTGTGCTCCACTTTGAAGTGGACATCTACTGCACTGCACTTGCAGTACAGCGTATTCAAATCCCACAAACTGCAGTCAATTTGTAGTACGTACAATCAACTTTACTGCAAGTAAATTTGACTTGACTGTATTGCATTTGACTACTATTCCAATATGTAGCCTAATATGAAACTGTGCATGTGGTGTAGCTTAGAAGTAGAAGAGTGCGTTTAGACGCTTTGTAGGTGATAGGTGTGATTATATTAAACTTTTTATTAACAGGTAACGTTTACGGCGTGGCAGCTGATAATACGTTTAGAAGAGGGGTAATAAAGTCCATGTATAAAGTATATATGGGTTTTTAAGGAGCCTGAATTGCGCAAAGACTGCTTATTGGCTTTCGATTGTCGTTTCATAATTAAGTATAACGAAAATAGTGACCATGATAATTTTTTTCAGGTTTTAAAGCGAAAATATAGTTCGTTTGTAGCGATTATTATGTGTTTTGGCTTAAAATGGTATCTGTTATTATGAATATTTTGAAGAAATTTTCGGATGGAGCAGCTGAAAATTATAATTCGTTGGCGTTCTGCCTTATTTTTATTGTAAAGTAAATGGTTTACTAAACGAAAAGGATAGCCTGTTTTAACTCCGTTTATCACTTTTTTATTCTTTTTGTTTTTACTTTTTGTAAAGTTAGATATAATAGTTTATTAGGCTACTTTTTTCTTATATGCCAACCTGAATTTGAGGCGCATCTTATGAGGTAATATACCCTCGGTAATCAATAAGATAAGATTAATTTTGTTACGTATTATAGGGAGATTATCGAAAATCTGATTGAATATGGATATTTTATTTGAAGTTCTGATTTTTTTTTTAGCTGGTATCAAATGTTGAATAATATTTAATTTCTATTTATTCAAGTAGATTGTCGTATTGATGAGGCGTTAGTTTTCTTTATCGAAAGAAGTAGTGTTGAGAAAAGTTTGATCAATAGTTTTGATAGTGGATTTGTGATTAATAGAAATTATAATAGGATATGAGTTACTTACTAAGGTGTGTTTAAAACGGTTTTATGCGTAAACAAGGTATGTCATTTTATTTTTTGATGGTTTTTAATTTCATTTTGCCTTTTTGAATTATTTTTTGAGAAATATTATAGGCTGAATGATAGTGGCGGATAGGGTATTTCCTCCTTTCAATATATGGTTAGTGTAGATATTATCATATATCTCTGTAGTTAGTAAGCGGTTACGCTGCAAGTCGCACCCTTGTAGAGTGTATGGTAACGTGTCACGTTGTAAGGTACATTCTTGCAGAGTACATAATATCGTTCCACTGCCTAGAAGGAGTATTGTCAGAGTGTATAGTAGAATACCACTTCCCAGAAGGGGGATTGATAGAATCTATGGTAGATTGTTACTGCCTAGGAAAGAGCTTATAATCTTTTACTCAAGGCGTGTACTTTCTGGATTCCTTCTTTTTCTTTTACTTAAACTATTCATCTTTAATATACATTACAGATTTTTTACTGTTAGCTTTACGTTAACGTATCCAGTGAAATAGATTTTACCGATATTAATTAGTCATCGATTCGGTTGATTATATATAGCCTAGGAAAAAAGAGACGAACTTAAGTTAAATACTTATAATGGGATGTTGTAGCGGTCTAAACTATCTGTTCTTTAATATTACTACTTATAAAAACTATACAGGAGTATAGAAATATACGGGAACGCCTTTGAAACCTAAAACGTAAAAAGATTGTAAGATTCGAAGTAATTATAAAAAGGATAACTTTAGTATAATATTATTGACTCGATTAGTAACTTGTTTACTGAAAACCCCATTACATTACCCATTAATTTGTTTTGGCGCTTTGTACATACTCATGTACTTTTCAAAAAGCGTTATATTACATATTGAACTTCGTAAGTTCGAACCACTAAGCTTCGGAACCCTTTAATAGAACCTGTCCGATTTGAAAATAGTATTCGAACCGCTTACAAACTTTGGGAGCAGCTAATATATAACTTTTGGAGCGCTCCTATAATCTTGTCACGCCTTAAAATCAATATCCAAACCGCCTACTAAATACCTATCACATATTTAAAACACATTTCGAAACGCTTCAGTATATTTCGCGAACGTTAAATACAGTATTCGAAGCGCTTACCATAACAAACCATATATAAAATTTTTGAATTTATAAAACCATCTTTCCCCCCCGTTTATACTTATATATACCTCTTTCCTTTCCGTCTATATTACCCTATTCGCCCTGTATTAAATTATTTATTTAAATTTGTTTCTTACGGCGTTTTAGCTTACAAGTTACTTGGCTAATATATCATTCGTAAAGCTTTAAATAAATAATTTAAAACAACCTACTAGTTTGTAGTTACGCCTTACATAAATTTCATTTGTAATAGTAAGCGTTAAAAGTTATATTTTAAACGCTTTATTACATTTTATTTGATATTTGTTTACTGGTCGTACGCTTCTATTTGGACGGTTCGATTTAATATATTTTTTTTCGCTTTTTATTTCCGAGACCCTTTTAAATACAGTATTTTAAACATACTAGAATTTTTGTTATTACATTACATTAACTTTTGTATGGCTTCGATAATTCTGATGAACATCCAAACTAGTTTTGAAAACGCTTTAAGACACTTCATATTTTTGTAATTATGGCTTAACCAACATCAGACCCGGCAGAAACTAGTAAAAAATTGGACTATTTGTTTTAAAACTCATGATTTTGTAAAACCGCTTTAAAATACTTAGATTTCAACCTATACAACAATAAGGTTGAGGCGTTAGTAGAAGATCTAGACTCTTATACGGAAAATATATACGTTTTGAATATTCTTTTTAACTATTGTAACGAAGTTATTGAAGGGCGCAAATTGTTCTATAATTTCCGAGATGATTTTATAGACTGGATGCTGGATATATAGCGTATAGTAGACGGTACGATTTAAATGATACTACGAATATAACTACGGATTGAAGACATTAATATAATCGGTGGCAATAATAGCTGTATAGTAAAAGCCTTCATAATAACAGCTCGACTTATATAAATGCTAAAATAAACCGACAATAAAGTGATGAATGTAGAATTCGTAAAGGAAAACTAGTAGGAAAAGCTCTATAATCAGTTTATTAAAATAACGGATAAGGAACAAGGAAAGACTTTGTAAACATGGGGTGTAAGGCGTTTAGCTAGGCTAAATGTACGTCGCGAAGAGTAGATGGAACCTGAGGAATCGATAGAAAAGAAGAAAGGGTTATAAAGGTTATTTACTATGCGAGTCGAAAACAGGCCCTCTTTAGAGCTTATATTTGAAGAGAGACATAAATCAGACCACTCCTCGGATATAATTAATGCCCTTTTCGGTTATAATAAAAGCAGCCTAAATAAGAAAAACGGCACTTCCGGAGATATGATCAACGACACCAAACGATAATACGAGCTTTACAGACTAATGCCTACTAACTACAACTCTTATTGCAACTCCCCTCTAGATCGATTTCCCATAAATAAAAGCGACCTTAAAAAGTTTATCAATTTTACCAGGTTATGAGATAAAGACGAGAACTATAGTGGTGAACTTTACGATGTTTTCGATAATAAAATCTATGTAATACTAAATACTTATAAAAAGCCGGATATTAAACTTGTATAATTCTATTTAATCTTACCCGGTATACTGACTAAACAAGCTAAAAAGTAGTATATACACTATTTTAAGTAATTAAACACATTTTCGAAGTGATATAACCGTTTAAAAATATACTTTGATACGTAAATAAGTTACAAGTTTTACGATAATGATTGTACAGATATTACCTAGGAATTCGTGAAAAATTAGCGTAAAAACCCTAATAAAACCCAATGGGAAGTACTTACCTTCCTACTAACGAGGTTTCGAAAATTTCAGGTAGTCTTAAAGCCAAAATATAAGAGAGATAAATTATTTATTTAAGTAGTTATAAACGTGTATCGTGGAAACCCAAACTTTTACCTTACGTTATTTAAACTAGGAAAAAATTTGAATACTTTTTGTATAAGCTTTAAAATATCTTTTAAAACCTTAATACGCTGATAGCCAAGCCTTAAATTAATATTTATAGCCAAGGAAAAACTAAAGATATTAGTTAAAATACTATAATAAACTTTGCCAAAATTATTTACCACGTTTTGAATCAACGATTGAAAGTATACTTAAAATATAACGAAAAAAAACGCCCTAAATACGGTTATAAGAACGAAAGATATTAAGGAGGAAGCTCTAGAAACTGAGGGTAAAGCAACTACTAACGAAGACAATTATACAATTAAGCGCGAAACTTACCGCATGTATTATAATATCCATCGACAAGTATACAAGGCTTTATAGGCTTTTAGAAGAAATATATTATATATAATAAGGTTGGCTATTAGTCTATTAATCATCCGGTATACTAGTAAATTCGAATTAAACAATAATTTTGCGCCGATCAACCATCCGAGTACCGAACAGAAACTAATTTTGTAACGTACGTAGTTGATTACGAAGGCGTAAAAAGGGAATTCAATGATTACCCTTTCAATTATACCTTTAGAAAAGGCGATTCGGAGGAAGATGTGACTTACGTAATGATTTAAGATAGGGAAACAAATCAGCTAGTATTTTCAGGCCTGTGAAACGCCTTATTTCTGTATTATGCAGTCCTAAATAGTGAAAACGGAGTGTTGAACGCCTATATAGCGTTATAATTTACACTTTCCGATAGGTATGGTAGCTGGTTTGAGGGAATTATTCTAAATAACGACGTAGTGAATATATTGACCGCCGGAAAACAATAATTAAACGTTTTTGCGGCGAAGTTTTCCAATTTTTAACTCGATCGGATAAGAAAATACTGAAAGGTTTTATTCGGCAACAGTAAAATTTTGTTGCTTAATATAGTCGTTATAAATATATTATTCGAACTGGTTAAGTTTTACATATTGTATTTTAAAACATCATTTCTTTTATTGTTACCTAATATAAACAAATTCGGAATTAAGGTTCGTAAAACAACCAATTGAATAGTCCGCGATTTTAATAACATATTTGTGCCGTTCCATTTAAAGTTTGGATACCTTTAGTTATTATCAAAAGCGCGTATAATGAAAGTCATTTATATAGCATAGTTAAAATTAAAAATATTATATCGTTGATTCAGATACGGTGGATATTACTATATAACCTCATAGATATTATATATAGATCTAATGGTATTACACTATATTACAAGATGAACTCTTGTAGAGTGCACGATAACGTGTCACGCTGCAGGCTTCACTCTTGCAAGACGCAAAGTGCATCATGCATAGATCGGTCTGGAATGGCTATACCAGACCGAACATCAATGCATGGATCGTATACTAGATCGAACGGCAATGCGTGGAGCGATCTGGAGTGGTACACTCTGGGCGAGGGCTTATAAGCTCTCACCTATAGCGTGCATCTATGGATGCTTCTTCTATGATCATCATCTTTTTACTACAATTATACTAATCTAACGATTACTCTTCTGAATACTTTATTTCACGTGAAAAGGTTTCAGACCTTACCGACAGATACCCAACCGCGGAGCGACTTTTACAGTTTCTTTACACAACAGAATTTATAGATATAAGAAAAAAAGTACTAAAAGTTAACAAAAAGTTCTATTACAAATGTTAGTTATATTTGTAGGTTTTACAGAGGCTTCAATTGCGCTATCAAAATGATGTGGATTTTAATTACAAGGTTGTTTCAAACATAATATACTTTAACGGCCAGTTAATTCTGCATACCATCGATTTAATAATATTATTTTAGGCTGTGAAATTTACGCGAAACATTTCCGTTACGAATTATTTGGATATTTTGGTAAATTGTTGGTCGAATATCTTTTTAGGGTCTCCGGAATAAATTATCTACGATATAGGTATAGCTTTAGAGTCAACCAAATACCGTATTAAGACTAAAATTGTCCGCAATAAATGTAAATTAATACTGATAAATGTACTGTGGGGTATTAGGAAATACGAGCGATATTACGGACCGTTTTAAAAAGTGTATACGATACTATCTAAGGAGTTAAAAGGTTTGAGCTTTGAAAAGTCAATACTAAAAATAGTGGTAAGCATTGTAAACAACACTTTTAACTCGTGTAAACTAATTTTAACATTTTTTGTTTTCGGTACTTATCCTAAAGTTTATATAGACTTAACATCATTTTAAGTTACGGTGTACAAGGCGAATACTGTGGCTAAAGTAATGGAAATATTGCGTTTTTTACGGGATATAAATGATTTTTCAAAAGTATTAGCCATAAAAAACGGCTTACATAAAACTGGCGTTTGAAATTTACCGTTACAGTTTAAAGTCCTAACTTGGGAAATTAAGGACGTATGGATTAGCTTTAAAAGAATTGATAGATTTGAAGGCTCTAATATATTTGTAGACTTGATAAATGACACGAGTTCACTTTGTCAAACTATAATACAAAAGTATTAAAAGTGAAAGGTAGACAATAACGGCTTCAAAACGTAATTCGATGGGTGGTATTAACTAAACTATTCCTATCAAATAAATGCGGACCACCACCGAAATCTATATAACCCCCGGATATACTTTTACAACTTTATTACTTTATGAAACCAGTCAATTTATACAAAAGAAACCAGCACCACGCCATTGAAGCCGTTCATTTGGTTTGAAAAATGAAAAACGTTTTGAAACCTTTGTTGTAAACTCTTGTATTGCCTAAAAAGAAACGGCAGACCGTACATTAAATATAAAACTCCTCAATAAGGGTATTATTATAATTTCGGGTAAATCTTTTAAACAGTCAATCTACAAGGAAATCTCTGCTTTAATAAAATAATTCGTCTTTCGTTTTGAAAGGTTTTATGTAGAAATTTACAACGCTTATGAAAATTTTCTTACCCGTTTAGTTTATAAGGTAAAGATGAAAACGAAAATCCTTACAAAAAAAACTACCATATAATTGAAGGTTATGATGATACTATTAAAAAGAATATTATAACCCAATCGCCTACTTTATAATAAGTAATTGATTGTTTGATTTTGACGTTTACTGTCTCTTTACGAATACTATATAACCTTCGTATTAAATTAAGAAATATTTTATAAACTTATATATAATCCAAAAAGAATTTTTACCGATATATTTACGTTTTTATATTTTTAAAGCTCTGAAAACAGTATTTACCAGACATGATCTTACGTATCCTAAAATTACTTTACGGATTCGTTTAAGTTAAGGTATACTGGTATAATACCTATTAAAGACATTACAAGAGGCGGCTTAAAATAACAAGTTGAACTTTCAACCTACATCTATTGGTTTTAACACCATACTCTAAAAGATTTATATCTAATGGAATATAAATAAACAATATACTTATATTGTACAATGCTTTTTTTTCTGTTATGGAAAAGAGAAAGCTTTGAAAGGTCGGCTTAAAGGTGAAACCTAAAATGTACATGGTGAAGGACCGCGTAATTGATTTCAACGGAGCAATAATCACACGTCAAAACGACATGTTGATCTTATACAAAAGTGGTAATTGGATAAAATTACCCTTATTAACCTGACCAATACAAAACGAGCTAACGAATACGAATTTCAACGTATTTGTAGAGCTTAGGTTTTATTAATGGTATAGCTGGAAGCGGTATTTAACCTTTCGGTCGCCGTATAATACTAAACAAACCCTTTAAATAACGTATAAAAAGCACTTAACAAACGCTTCACGTGGCAGAAAAGAAATTAGAGACGCGGCTTGTAATTTGTACCGCTCGATATACGTATAGCAAAACTTTTTGTTTTTTAACGGATTTTTCGCGAATAATACCAATTACAATTTGTAAATAGAATTCGTTCTTATTATTGGTACCTAAATACTGGTTCGAAAACGATTTACCTTTTATGAAAACATTATTCATGAAACCTTAATCAAATATAAACGGGTTATTAGAAATTTTCTATCCTCAGAAATCTACGGTATAATTAAAAGATTCGACTCTGGGATTACTATAACGATAACGGTTTGGATATTTGTTTCGAACCTCAATTTAAAACCCCTCTCTTTATCAATTTATACTAACACTTTTTCCCTTTACGAATGACTTATCAAGCTCGGCAATACGAACGAAAATCGCTTTAAATTCGATATTATAGCCTTACAAAAATGGTATGAACGCCACGAAATTAAGGATATAAGATAAATTAACTGAAAGTCAAACCCGATATATATAATAACTAAGTGCGCACCAAGTAGGGTATTAAAAGTGCTTGTATCTACAAATACTCTTTTCGTTAACATTACTAAGAAGGTTTTGCAACCTTGTCCTAATTGTACATTTTATACTTCGTTGTTATCACTTCTCCTTCAAATTTTCTATTTATACTACTTTTAATATCTTATCTCTTTTTAAACTTATTATTCGCGTTACTTAAAACATATCATTATTTTTAATATTCATAATTTACCACTATTCTAATTTTTTTTGATGTTTATAACTTTACTGGAACTATTTCTATGTTTTACCTTTGATATTTGTTATTTACGCTATAATTCTTTTAAAAGGGTAATTATATCATTGTATAGCGAATTATATTACGGTTGGATGGACCGGTAAATTATAAAACCAGACAGTTAATCGTTACTAAACGGAAAGAGGAAGTGAGGGGCCGCATCGTTATTGTCGTAATTCTAGTTCTCGTCTTCCTTCTCGTTGCCATCGCTGCCATCACTGCTAGTACCACTACCACCACCGCTATTGACACCGCTATTAATACCACCGGGAGGAGAGCTCCGAACCTTAGGTCACATGATTTAAAGAAGGGGGCGCAAGGGATATTTACTGACCTCACGAAGATGCGAGATAACGTTGTCAAACTCGCTTGCGTAATACATATACAGGCTATCCTTCCAAGCGGAGATCACGGTTGTCGTCCCCTTGGACTGCTTCTCAATACTTATTACTAATTAGTATCGGTTTACTTAAACTAATACAAAAATGATTATTACAAAAACCTCTTCGAATAAAGTATTAAGATGGTGGATAATGATCAATCGCCTCTGAGACTGTAAATTAAAAGAGAATTTACTATGAAAACGGTCGGCGCGTAATAGGGCTTTGGTCTACGGCCTTGAAACTATTAAAACGAAGTAGTTTACATTATTAATTCGCTTGTAACAGTGGTAACAGGTCGACCGACCCCAGATTTAACGATAATCATTAATTAACGTACCCGCAACCATGGACGCGATACACGGCACGTAAAGTGTATCCATTAGCAGCCCGGGGACGCGAACTCGAGTGCGCCTCTTTAGTGCTTTACATGCCAAAGAGACCTCGCGACGTACACTCGTAAGCTGTAATTTGAGGCGGAGGGCCAGTTCGTCCGCTTCGACTTCGTTTATAAGTATATTAATATAATACAAGTTGAAGGGAATTAGTAATATGAATTGCATTAAAATTCAATGAGGCTATGCTTTTAATGGCGAGAGGTAACTATTAAAGGTAAGGGGGTTTTCACCCGTAACAAAAGGGTAAGTTTAATAACCTTAGGATCCTTCCGATCCTCCCCTTGAGGGGTAAGAGGAGGAAGGGAGTGGGAGAAAAAAAGAAAAAGAGGTAAAGATTTTATCGGTGGCGGCAGCAAAGAAGGAGTCAAAAAAGAAAGCAGAGATAGAGGATATGGAGCCGGAGCTGGAGGAACTGGGGTTAGGGTTATATTGTCGGATGGTGGCGGCGACTACTTTTTCTCGTTTATATTATGGTACCAAATGGTACTAGAGAAAACTATGTTTACAAGTTATCTATTTTGAAAACTATTAAAACGTAGAGTTGCTTAAGTAACCTATATATAGAAACGATTTGAATGATAGTAGTTTAGGTGTATATACTCCGATTCATTAATTAAAGACTTGCATTGCAAAAAAAGGGTGCATCATTAAAGGGTGGAAAAGTTTTACCTAAATCAATAATAATACATCTTTTTAAACTAACCCCAAAACACAGAACACTAATAAGTACACCTTGATAATTACGTTATTACAAGGATTAACAACTATGCCTCTATTAATTGTTGAAACTAACTGAAGCCCACACTACAACCACTACTGTTTTTAAAACTGGTAATTAAAACCTTATTGCCAGAACTGCTAATTGGAACTACTATCGCTACTAGTTAATTGAAACCTTAAACAGATTACACTAAAAATACTATTTCTACTATACAATTAATTGGAACTCGGATAAACTAAACTATTACTACTAAATTACGGATACAAACTGCACCGAGGGAAAATAAGATTACTTATATAGATATTATTATATATCTCTATAGTTAGTAAGCGGTTACGCTACAAGTTGCACCCTTGTAAAGTGCATGGTGACGTACCACATTACAAGGTGTATTCTTGTAAAGTGAATAATAGCGTGCCACTACCTAGAAAGGGGATTGACAGAGTGTATGGTAGAATGCTACTGCCAAGAAGGGGGATTGGCAGAGCGCATGGTAGAGTGCCACTGACCGGGTAAGAGCTTATAAGCATTCACCTGACGCGTGCACTCTCTGCATAACTCTTCTCCCTTCTACTTAAACTATCTATCATCAATATATACTGCACTCTTCTATTATTACCTTTATATTAACGTACTCGGTAAAATAGACCTTACCGATAGTAAGGCTTCAATTGAAATAATATAAATTCGAAATATTTTTTAAAATTTCCTGTTGGTAGGCCTTTATCTTTGCAACGTAGTCGATTCGAATCACTGTGGTCGAAGTAACTGGTGCTGCGTTGATATTGTTGATTGGTGTGTGTAAGTTCTAAGTTTGGCAGACCGCTAACCGGTCCCTACACTAATTTGTATTGCCAAACGCTTTGGCCTGTGCCTCACTTTGAAGTGTGCACCTACTGTAATGTACTTGCAGTGCAGTCCTGTAACCTGCAGCCAATTTTGTAATCAGTACAATTAACTTTACTGCATTTAAATACTGTTTCAACACTGGCGGCTTTTTGTTTTGTATCTGTACGCCAGCGTAGCTTGCCATCAATTTGTGGCAACCTCCGAAAACCCTTTTCAATTTACAAGCCAGACCCCTAGAAATTCCGATCAATTAGTATTGAAATTAACCTTAATTACAGCCCCTTATGGCCATTTTGTTCCACCTTTTCGAGACCTTCGTTCTGTAATGATCACACTAAATACTCGTGAGTAAGTAGAAGGTGTCAAAGGGTTTATGTTAGCAGTAAGGTAGCAGAGGTAACAAAGGTGCAATATTAGAAGATGTTTGTTCGTGCTGTAGAATGATCATTAGCCGTTRGGCTATTCAGGTGTRTAGACTGAATACTTAGATTGASAACTGAAGAGCTATGAAGGAAATACTATCTWTGTGGTGCTGACCGTGTCCTTATATCCTATGGCTTTCATACCATCTTCAGTACTGAGGCTCACCGGTGCTCACTGAGGCTCACCGGTACTCACTGAGGCTCACGGGTGCTCACTGAGGCTCACCGGTACTCACTGAGGCTCACGGGTGCTCACTGAGGCTCACGGGTGCTCACTGAGGCTCACGGGTGCTCACTGAGGCTCACCGAGAGATGTTCCCCGCCTGATGTGTTGGACTTCAGGCTCTCGGTAGCTCAGCTACATGCTGGCCTGTTTCCTGACCCGCCAACGTGCTTGGGTTATAACACGTTCCTCAATTCTCATATACAAATTTTTCGCCGTAAACTTGTACAAATTAGGTATGATATCATTTACGTACTTTTTGCTAGTAGTTTAAACTATTGTCATCATCACTATTACCCTGGCAGTCTTTCAATTTGCCAGGGTAACCCCGTTCCTCTACGTCACATACCGAGCGGTTTACGTATCCCTCAATTCGTATGTTTAGTGTATTAATATCCAAAAACTTTTTTAAGGTATTATTAGGTGTAGCTTTGGTTATAGCATCAGTAGGGTTTTTTTTTACCATTAATTTACCGAAACTCATCGATTTCCCGGGTTTTGTATACCTCCTTTAAATTTATTACGTCTATGATTAGGTGTTTTTTTATTAGTTGTACCCAACTTTAATAAGTATTCGTAAAATCTTTTAAAGTTGGTATGCACTATTATAGGTATTGGTAATAATTCTAGTTGTTTGGTAATAATCCTTAATGTGCCGTCGGTTATCATGCCGATGTTAAAGCTTATTATTTTATCGTAGATTTCCGAAGCTAGTATACTCCGAGTTGCGTGTTTACACTTAACAAATATCTAATGTATAAGGTTTCCGGTAATAGTAAATTTCCCTTTAAATCTATCCTCGTTAACGAGTATTATTAAGAAGCTGATTTACGATGAAAAGTTAGTATTATTGGTAAATAACCCGTTTATAAAGATTATTAACTTCGCTTTCGTCATATTTACAAAAACTATATTAATTCCTCTTTTCATATGGTTCATTTTCCACTAAATCCGCTTATTTAACTTGTTAAAGTTTTCTTCCCATATGACTTATACTTGTGTTGTAATAAAAAGGTCGTACGATACTTCCGGTTGATATAACGTGGTAATATAGGCCGTACAGGCCCTTTACTTCAATTATCTTTGTATTTTTACCCCGTCGGTCTTATCGATAATCGTCAAACTTATAGCTTGCCCTTTTTGGCATAAGTTAATGCAAATGTCATTTTTAGCCTTAATACTATAGATGCAGAATAACAATCCGTTAAAGTTAAGTTATATACCCTTAGCTAACGTTTTAATTTGCTTACACTTTTAAAAGTTTAACTTTTCACGTTGCTTCGCTGCCACAAACCTAATATTGTTAAGGAAAAAGGTATCATTTATTTACATAACTACGATATCAAAGTATTTACCTTTTGTAATGAATGGGCACGGGTTAAAGGTTAAAGTTTTTATACTGAGTCTGTTTTTAAAGTACGCCTAGTATATTAGAAACCAGTGGATACCTGTCTTGGCCAATCCGTATAAAAACTTGATATAACGTATTACCGTGCCGGCTGGAAACCTTTCTCTTAATTCTTTTAACAACTCCAGCAATATAATCCGCTGAAAATCGGTAGCAAATTACTTATATATTTGCGTAATATCCCAGCTATTAAGTGTAAACTAACCTTTTATACTAATAATCAAACTGGCAGTAATAGTAAAGATTAAACACTAACTAATTTTATAGATTATAAACGATTAAGTAAGGATTTAGTCCTCACCTTTATTACTAAATTTTTCAGCGATTAACTGTAACTTTTCATACAGCCGATCCGTGGTCTTGCCCTTGACTTCGTAAACTATTTTTGACTTAAAAATAGTAAAGTTTTAGCCTTTAAATTACATGAACGATACAAATTATATAACACCTCGTAATAAAAGACCACTAATTTTCACTTAGTCGTTTTCCATCAAGGGTTTACCTATTATATTAATAATACTTTTGAGATATAGCGTTCAAGATAAGTTTTCCGTTAGATTTTTCTTTTTGAAATACCTACGCCGTTATATATGCTTTGCCGGGCCTATAGTTCTTATATTAGTCCTTTCTTTCAGTATGTATCCTCCTTTTAAGTGATTGTTCACGCCGTCGACGTTTTATTAACTTATTTACTATCAACTTGAAAGGGTTGTATTAACTAATTCTCTCGGCTTGAAAGTCATCAATGTTAGGATCTTTATTAAAATTAAAGGTTCCGAGGGGTTTTCGGTACGATTTGACTCATATAGCTTAAAAAGTTACGGAGCTGTTAGCAATTTTAAATACCACATTTAAGTTAGTAATACTCAAGATCTTATACGGATTATCCTATTTGCCTAGATTGTATGACGTAAAGAATTTACTTTAAAGGAAGAGTAAAAATACGTTTATTTTTAAAGGTTCATTTTTGGTATTAAGGGTATTATTAACGTGGTGATGTACTGATTCCTTCCTTAACTTTTTCAATAATCTTTTGTATGTTATAACACGTTTCTGGATACCCTGACGAAGGTAGGAATTTAGCTATTATACGTGAGTAAACCTTAAATACCAACAAAGTTAATATAAGTCTGTTGGGACTAATAGTATTGTTAAGACTTTTCACCGCTATTTAAAGCCGTATTTCTTAACTTATAAAGCTTTCTATTTCTAGTATAAGGATATCATAGGCTTTTAGTAAAAAGGCGTATGACCATTCGACTTTATTAATACCCTAGTGGATTTTAACAGAAACCTATTTACACTAAATCCTTATTAACTTTATATTAGTTTAACACTTTATTATAGTAAAGTTGTGACCGGTATCGTAAATGAGTATGTTTAGTAAGCTAAGGTACATATTAATATATAAAGTACGTAATTTTTTTTATATTTTTTTTGCTGTAATAGTTTCAAGGAACTTCACCATGAAAAGCTGTGGCAACGTTTATAACGTATAATATTAGCTTATTATCCAAGTAAAACACGTTTACAAAAACCTCCGAATTAAAGTTTTAGTTTTTTAAACGTAAACTTAAACTTTAAAGGGGGTTAGAAGTATATTTAATAGTAGTAATAAAGTCGTTTAATTACTCTTAAAGCTAGTAAATCAATATCTTCGTCGCTAGCTGCCTTTAAAACCTTGTAAAGCCTGTTAATTACCTGGTGGTTAAATTTACGATATAGTTAACAAAGCTTTGACTTCGTTAGATATAATACTATTACCTCTAATTCTTCAAAATGAAATTGGAGATACCTTTCTTAAAGGTTAAGTAAAAAACTTTTGCCGGCCTTAATTTATATTAGTTTGTTAATTTAAATATTAACATTAACGTTGAGGCTTTTTTTATCTTTTAGGTAAAGGAGAAAGGGGATACGGAATTTTAAGATGTAAAAAAAATAGAGTTAATAATAGTTTTAACCGTCGTTAATTCTAATAAAGATGATTTTCTTCAAGGTTTAAGCCAACTTTGGTTCTACTAGTATCGACGTGATGAATTTTCGTAACAGTATTAGTATTCTTTCGTAATACAATGTATTAAGAATAGCCTCCTTTTAAGTACCATACCGTTCCCGTATTTAGCATAATCCCTTAAAAGTCTCATTTTTCGTAATGGTTTCGAATGGTGAAAATGTATATAGGGCTAGGGTTTTTATTGTCGTGGCGGCGGTAAGAGTCTTTACCTGTAAGGCGGTATAAAAAAGCGTGGTCGGCTAGTTATTATGTTGCTTCTGGACTAGTACTAATATTAGTATCTTCGTATTAGCCGATGTTCTTTATCTCATTTTCCTTCTTTTTTTTTCTACTTTCCTTAAACTATATAATTTGCTTAATATAGTTATAGTAAAAAGTCAAAAGAAATTGCGTGTAATATATTATCTGTTTTACTTTACGTTCGGCGGCAGTATAACGTGTTCACTAATAGCTTTATTTACCGCAAATACAATATCTTTCAGCGTTTGATGTAAATTTTTCTATCCGGCTTAAAAACCTTGAAATAGAGGAACACCATTTTTCGTAGGTAAAAGTTCGGACCTTTCGTTAACCGTATTAGCCGGGACTTTCATACCATTGATTAATGTAGTACGAATAGGGAGAGTCTTTTTCCTCGTTACTAAATTCCGGAGCTTAAGGGTATATATTAGTCGTGTCGAAGACTCGAGTAGTTACGATCGCCAGTACAGAATACAATTGGCTAAGAAAACCTTCGTAAGTGGCATTAGGGTATTAGAGTGTGTATTCAAACTCTTTATAACCCGTAACTATTTGCCTGAACTATTGACGTAAGGTGTCTTTACTAGCTCCTCTGTTACCTATTACTTTTTAACAAAGTATTAGTTTATTAAATATTTAATTAAGGAAATCAATTTTTCTTTTCGATTTTTTGTTGTAATTCAGTGTGTAAAACCACTTAATAATGTTTTAGTCGGTGTAGTATTAGATAAGATCAATATCGTATTCGAAATAGCCCTTTAAGCCATCGTAGATTTTGCGAAAGAAGGAGGAATTCGTTAGGTACTGGAGGTAGTAATTTTCGGCTTAGCCGGTAAGGATACTAGGAAAAAGCGAGTGAAAACCTGGCAATTTAACTTTTATTTAGCGGTAAATGATAAAGAATAGGCGTAGATTCACGTTTAGGAGATTGTACAGTTTTCCGTCATACTTTTTCTTTTCTTTTTAGATATTGACGAACGTGGTAATTACCGTACGTTCCGTATCCTTTATGGGAACACGTCGAGGGGGAAAGGTAATATACTAGTCGTAAAGACCTTTTACATCCTTTAATTAGGGAACTAAACTAAGGTTATTATTAGTATTGGTAAGCCAAATAGTTACCTTTGGCTAAGTTTGGAGGGAAAAAACTAGTAGTTGTACCTATAGTAGGCTTACTTGTGAAACCGATCCTTCTTTAATTTTTTTGCTGAAATTGGACATATTAAGGAGCTTGGGAAAAGTGGGCCTACGGGTTTTTATTGTAGGGGAATTAGCGATAATTCTTTTGGTGTTAATGGGTCAGCCGAGGTTTCCATTTAATTAATCGGTGAATTCAAGGGCTTGCAAAGTGTAAATTAACTATTTTTTTACGTTTACTTATTTAGGTTTAGGTAAGTCCTTGAGAAAGTGTATGTAGGCGTTAAAGGTTATCATCGCTACTAATCTTTTTACCTTTAGTTAAGGTTTGTAGAAGATTTCTATCCGTAGCGTATTCATAAAGTAGGTTGGCTAAATTGCCTTCCTTTCCTTTTTTATAGGGAGTTCCACTTTTCGAGTGAATAATTCGACTTTTTTTTTTTTTTGTTTTTACTTGCTTTTGCGCCTTATTTTATATATCTAGAATTTTGTTTTCAAACTATTTTTCAAATTCGTTAAGAGATATAGGTCTACGGCTACTTCCAATAGTGTTTATATGGAGAATAAAGTAGTCGTTTACGTTGGTTAGGTACTTTAGGGTAAAGTTTTTAATAGTTTTGGTAAACTAAAAGTTTTCATCGTAGTGCTTTTCGAAAATGACGCTGAGGGTAATAATTATGTCTTTTCTTACGGGATTGGTTACGACATCAATTTCAGTACGTTTTGAATTTATCTTGACGATCTGATTGGTGTTAGGTTCGGTGGTAGTAGATTTGGCGATTTGGGGGCATGGGAACTTGGCGATTTGGCGTTGGATTATATAACGTGGCTTCCTTGGCGTGACTTGGTGTTTTCGCTTAGAGTAACGAATCTGACGATTGAAATGGCGAAGTAAGTGAAAAGAGTGAAGTAGGGTAAATATTTGGTATAGTGTGTAAGTTCGGAGGTCGGTTGTTGTTGTAGGTTATTTGGCGTAGGGACTTAGTTGTTTTTCTTACAGTAATAGCACCCGTAGTAGTTCTGACTTAGCCGTTTGCCAACTTGCCGAACTTTAAGACTTTTGACAGTTAATGTCAACATCTTTAAAAAGGATTAATGAAGATTTATTGATATTTTTCGAATAGCGATACCGTCGCTTACTTCTATACTGCCGCAAACCATTGCATAGTCTATAAGTTTTCCTTACTTACTGCCGCGAACAACCGTACATCGTATATCTGCCCTTTGTAAGAACCTTTCCTCTACCTTGCCTAAACAAACAAAGCGTAACCGGAAAACAGCCTCTTCTTTTATTTAGCCAATCTATGCTTAACCAAATAAGCACTGATCATTATTGGTAGGGCCTTTATCGTTGCAACATAGTCGATTCGAATCACAGTGGTCGAAGTAACTGGTGTTGCATTGATATTATTGATTGGTATGTGTAAGTTCTAAGTTTGGCAGACCGCTAGCCGGTCTGCACACTAATTTGTATAACCGAACGCTTTAGCTTGTACTTCACTTTGAAGTGTGCACCTACTGCACTGCACTTGCAGTGCAGTTCTACAAACTGCAGCCAATTTTGTAGTTAGTACAATTAACTTTACTGCAAGTAAAGTTGACTTGACTTTACTGCATTTGAATGCTATTCCAACACTTCCATCAATTTGTAGGAATAGTAGTTGGATGGAGTTAACATAATATAGATATAATTTGTTATATTAGTATTTTTGTAGGGTGTCGGTAAATGTTTTTCTTGGGTTGTAAAAGTCATTTTTCTCGTTTAAATGTAGTTCAATCTTTTTTGTACGATTATTATTCTCTAATCAGCTACCTTTGCAATCCATCTCTAATAAATGAGTTTTTGGTTTTTGCAATGGTTACAATAATTGAAAGAAATAGGGTATTATAAGGCGTAGAAACCCCTTTCTACCCAAATAAGTTTCCAAAACCTTAAGGGTTATGGAGAAGTCGTTTTTTCTCAAAGCATGAATACATTTTGTAATAGTGGATAAGATAAACCCATTTAGGAAAAAAATCCAGTGGTTTAATCGATTAATGTCTTATGTAATATTCATTTATGAATAATAAAATTTCGATTTTGGTAAATAGTGCTAGAATTTGGACAAGGTAGTTTTTTTTTTATTACGTGAGATAATAATGATTTTATTGATGAATACTCGGCAGAATGTTGAAAAAGTTTTGAAAGTACGATTTATAAATCCTCGAGTAAAAATAGGTAAGTTTTTCAATCTTATAGGAGGTATATTGTTGCGGTTAAGGCTTTAATGACTTATAAGAATAAAACGATTTTTGAATCCTGGATATACGAGAAGTTAAAAGAATAATTTAATAGCATTAATTACAAAAATGTATTTAATGTTTCTTAGGAAGTCGATGACGTTTTCCTATAAAGATGAAAGGTAATTGTCAGGTATAATATATTTGATAAAGTGTTTAAGGTTAATTACCACACGGTTTTTTTCGAAGTCGTGTAATTTTCATTATATGGCAGAAATTGGTAATGTAAATAAGTATATGTTGTTAATATATTTCATGCGGCTTTGTATATATAAACCATTGAATTATTAGTTGAAATGAGTTTCATTTATTTGTAAAACTAAGTAAAACTATTGGTTCAATTTCACGTTTCGTTAATTCTTAATTAAATGTATTTACATTATTTATCAAGTGAATAAATTAATGAGGATTGAATTCTATTATAAGTCGGTAAATTCGTTATAAATTTTGGTTAGTTTATACGTGTTAAAAGTTTTTATAGAATTGACGTATCATTTATATTTGGTTTAAAGTATTAAGACGTTGTTAACAGTTTTAATTCCGAATAAAATTTGGATTTTTCAAAGTGAGATTTTTATTAATGCCTTACAAGATTGGTTTTTACGTATATTCGATCAAGGAAGTGATTGTATCTAGGAATGGAGTATCTAATTGTTGGTTAATAAGTGTTTTACAGAAAAGCGGAAATTGTATCAGGGTTTCTTTTCTTTTAGCGATATAAGAATTTAATAGAAACTCCGATTTTATAGGTAGCGTTTTATATATTGGCGGATTTATTTCGTTAGTGGCAATAAATGTGATATAATGTTTATTAATTGCTTTATAATTTAGTTGCGTTATTTCAAAGAGTATTTTTATTTCAATAGTTTATAACAATATTCAAACGGTTTCGTTTTAATTAGTGAGTGAGTAAATGGTATTTTTATATTTAGCGATGGTATCTAATCGTGTATATTTGGGGATAGTAATTAACGTATTGATGGGAGTATGAAACTAAATAACCTATATTGTAGTAGAATTTACAAGAGCGGTTAGCGTATACGAATATTGAGTAGTAAATATAAAAGAACGTTGTTTAGAAAACTTAGTGTATTCTACTGAAAAATAGATAGTTTATCCTGATAAGAAGACCTTTGCGGAAGTTTTGGTAAGTACCTTACGAATTATTGTATTCGTTGTCTTTTTGTATATAGTAAAAGATATTTTGAGATAATTGTTTTTCAATTCATCAATATTTTTAGATATGAAAGTATTAACCTTCCGAGGTTTTAACTAGTTATTTAAAAGTAGGTCACCTGCATCGAAAAGTTTAATAATCTTTACCTTTACAGTCTTCCAAAAAATACTCGGCGTGTTTTTCAACTTATAGCTTTAAGTTGGGTATAACCAACTAGTCTTGATAATAAGTTTAACTGAGGGTTTTATAACCTCCGAAATGGTTTTATATAGTGAAACAGAGGTTTTAATAAAATAAGGAAAATATTTGTTAAGTTATGATTCGGTTACAAGATTTCTGTTGACGCTTATATCAAAAAAAATTACAGTTTGAATTGGATAAAGCAGTAGCAATAGCTATTTAGAGGAAGCGAAAGATTTTTATAATTATAGTCACTGTTTCGTAAACCATTTAAGCTACGAAAATTTTCAAATTTTGTATAAATTTGGTAAATTCGTTAAAGCTTAGACTTATTTTTCTATCTATATACGTAATCTTTTGTGTTATAGTTCATAAAGATAATGTTCTCGTTTTATAATAGATTTCCAGGTATTTAAAACACATCTTACAGGATTCGTGTTTATGTTTATAATTTGCATATGTTTAATAGCTTGATTACGTTTCATTAGTAAAATTTGGCATTTTATTTATAAAGTTTACCTTATTCGTTTGCGATAAAGAGAAGAACCTAGCATCGTTTCGTTTTCAATAGTCAATTTCCGAGTTATATTGAATATGATTGATATATTTATGCCGGAGACTACGGTGACGATTCCGGTTGCGATCTTAATAATC
Source organism: Anisogramma anomala (assembly GCA_038502455.1). Taxonomy (NCBI): domain Eukaryota; kingdom Fungi; phylum Ascomycota; class Sordariomycetes; order Diaporthales; family Gnomoniaceae; genus Anisogramma; species Anisogramma anomala. The sequence goes on along the minus strand of JASMMZ010000003.1, from coordinate 11,659,338 downwards.
ATCGTTATCGTAGTGGCGAACCTTATAGTTCCCGCAGCGATTATCGTTGTAACGTTTTTCTCCAGGTATTTCTGGAACTTCGTGAGGTTAACGCTTACGGTTACAAATGCCATAACCACTTTTTCCAGGTTTTTCAATATATCTTTTTTTGTCTTTGTATTTTTATTTTAGCATTTCCCAAAATATGTACGAGTTGTAATTCTTACATCCGTCTTTAATAATAGGTTTGTATAAAAGGTATCGATAGTTTGTGACCGCTAGTAAAATAGTTTATTTTAAGTTTGGTTATATGTAATTTTAAGGTTCATTTGCGATTAGGAGGTTGTAGATTTTGTTATATAATCAAATCAAGTAAGGTTGAGATATAGATTATAAATTTACATCAGTTTTTGGGAATTTGGTCGAGAATATATATGATTTAGATATATTTGAATTTTGGTTGGATATATTTACGCAACCCGTATTTTTTTTTTATAAGATTTTGTAAGATAAACGTTCATTTACGGGTTTTATTCGTAGAATATTTTAGTTAATTTGGAAAAGGTTGGTGAAAGTATTATGACAGCTTCGAGGCTTTCCTATATAACATTTATACGCTTTTTATAAGGTAATTTCGTATTTCATTAAAATATCGCTGATTTTCGAATTAGGGGTTTAAATATGTAGACAACGTAATCTTCTGCGTTTGGATTAACTTTAGTAAAGTTTTCGAAATAAGTTTAGAAACTTTAGAAGTTTTTGAAGACGACGTTTTTACTTATAATAATTATTTTCATATCGATAGATCAGAATACTTAGGATTGTATATACCTTTTTTCTTACGTTTCAAGCAATGTGAGTTATTAAAGTCCAAGGATTTAGTAGCTGAAGTGCTTAGATTAGGTTTACAATAAGGACGTTTTTGTCTGCAAGCTTGACGTTCAGGGTTGCGAAGGAGTTCGTTACTATAGCGAAGGCGTCACTTCCGTTTACATATAAAGCTGTCAAAACGACTTGCTGTAATTATCTAATTATTTATAATCTGTTATTCAGGGCTTGTATTGATAACGTTGAAACTTTCGCTGAATTCTATATTCCTTTAATTTATGATAACCATCTGCTTTCATAAACACTTGGAATATTTAGGCATTAAATATAATTTTTTTTATAAGCGGTTTTCGTAAAACTTTCTTGTGCGAGTATAAGAAGTTTAGGAACAAGAAATAACCGTTGAAGAAGGTGTTAATGGTTGGGGTATTTGAAATGTAGTAGTATATATAGAAGAGAGAGAAATAAATAAGGCGGAAACAGTAGGAGTAGTTTCTTTTTTTGAGGGTTAAGGGATGTTTAAAGGAGTATTTATCTTGTAGATTTCGTTACGAGTTCGGAAAGGAGTGAAAGATGTAGGTGAAGGGTTTAGATCCAGGTTTAAAGAAGTAAGTTCGCGCCTATTTATGAGAATTAGTGGTGGTGGCGGCGAGATAGTGGTGATGGAGTCGAAATAGCGGTGGCAACGGTGATAGTGATAAGGAAAAGTGGAAGAAAAGATTAAGGTTTAGGTTGAGGTTAAGGGGGAAAAGATAAATGATTGTAGAGTTGAAAAGCGAAAAGGAGGAGGGGGGGGTTCTTCTTTATTTTTGTGGGGTAACAGAACTGGCGACTTTGCTTTTTCCGTTTTGACCTTTTTAAACTAGTGGAAAGGCAATATCTGGTGCTTTTTAGCTTATATGTTTATAGCTACTAATTGTTGGTAGCATTGTGTGGTGGCAACGTATTATTGAAATAGTATAGTATTCTGATAATGAAAAATAAATAAATTAACTAAAAGCGAAGCTTAGCGAAGCTGAGCATATAATATGCGTAGAGCAGGCACGGACACTTGCCTTCCACGTGTGTACTAGTGTACTGTTATGGTCCGACCTACGATGGTAAGCCAAGTAGGTGCCAAATTGAGTTTACTATTGAGATACAGCAGAATATTGGAAGAGGCTACCGTGGCCTATCGTGCAGTACCTATAGGCATGGCCAGTGCCCAGCCCGTTACGTGCCCTTACACATGCCGTGCACGAACCGTGCCTAGAACGGGTACTGCATATCTCATTACGTGCACAGTCACGTAACCTATAGGCTCAATGGCTAATGGCCTGAGTCCATAACATGTACCATCAGGTATGTCTCCCTCAGTAACTCCAACATTATGCTCATTAATATAAATAGACACTTCACTTGAGACTTGATTGAGGTTACAATAATTATCATTAAATTGACTGATACAATTTATATTAGTTCAATGCACTACGCTATATTAATAATGTAATCAATTTCATCAGTTCAATTAATAGTTACAATACTAGCAACTTTTTGTTTTTGCGTATAAACTAATGCCGTTTTATTCGTTTTTTGTGTTTGTTGTCATTTTCATTTGTTTGATCCATTTTTTGGTTGTTTTATCTTACGCAATCTAATTTGTAATTACAACAAAAGCAACGTTTTTTTAGATTTAATAATTCCGTTTTATGAGTTTTATGTGTTTGTTTCATTCAATTTATTCGTTTTATTACTTATAACTTTCTTTAAACTTGTTTTTTATGTAAAAGATTGCATTTAGTTCATATAGAAGTGAAATTCGGAAGTCGAATGCCTTATATAAATTTGAATAGAGGATTTATATAATGTATTTATACTAAAACCCTGATTTTATCTAATATATCCACCTTTTGATACTCTTTACATGCTTTATTCACATGTTATCCTCTATATATGTTTTTCTTTTTTAGTTTACTAGGTGATTGTTATCAGAATCATAGTTTTGTCGTTGTTAAGGAGATAGATGGGCTGTTCTAGGGAGATATTTTGATGGTGTTGATTGTTCAGAAGAATGACGAGATTTCTATTTGTTGATAGATTTTAACTTGGATAATTGTTTGGTTTGTTTTCAACTGCTATTCGTCGAGATGTATATATTGAAGACTTCTCGTTCGTCGGTAATTTTTAGGTTTTTGGAGACTTATGGATTAGTTTCAAACAGCCATTATCTATTTATTTATGATCTTGTATATGTGTTTAGATTTTGTTGGTAAGTTTTAAGGGCTATTTGATTGTTTATCTATGAGTTTGATGTTTTTATCCAAATTTGAGTGAGATATTTTATTTTTTTCATTTCTAGTTAATGGTATTATGACTAATTTATGTAAAATTGTTTATAAAGAACTGTGCTTATAATATAATAATTCTACGCGTTTTAAAATTACAAATTTTGAACTATTAATATAGAATTAAATATGGGTTTAAGTCTTATATTCAAAAAGTTAAGTCGGTATAATTAGTTGTTTTATATAACAATTTCAATAAGAATAAGTGTTCTGGGTTGTAAAAGGATTAGTTACGTTACTGGTAAGGGCTTTGGAGCTTTTAGAAGCGTTTGAAGTTAGGCGAGAAAATTAGGTTTATTAGGGTCATTCGACCAAAATTGTTGAAGAGGGTTCCTATTGAATTGAAAATTGGAGGCTATTTTTTCCAAAAAATATATATATATATATAATTGCGTTACTTAATTAGATAATTTAGGTTGTTTTTATTATAAACGATTAAAAACATTGAACTCTCGAGTTTCAATTATTTCGAAAGTATTTTTTTTTCATTCTACTATCACAGGGTAGTGTCTACTTTATGGCTAGTACAGTGTGACCCTCGCTAATATCAAGTAACATATGCTTGTTGGAAGACTTTCAATCTAGGTGTACTTACCGTATACAACCACCACCCTATTCAATTCCCCGTTTTTAGGTTGTATGCGTTAACCTGTTGAACAAACCACTCTATTCCTTAAAATACAAATACTGTTGGTAGGGCTTGCTTATGATAGACCTTTTGACGTTGCAAAGTTGTCGATTAGATTAGTCGAAGTCATCGTAGTATTGAAATGGTCAAGTGGTGGATGTATGAATCTAGGTTTGGCAGACCGCTAGCCGGTTTGCGCAGTAATTTGTACGGCTAATTACTTAGCTTATGCCTCAGTGTAAAGTGAGAGTATATTGTATTTGATTCGTAGTTAATGTAATAAACTAATAAAATAATAAACTTAACTTTCATTTAGTATGGTTAATTTTACTGTTAGTAAAATTGACTTATTGTACTGTAATTATTACTATTCCAACACTGGCGGCTTTTTGTTTTGTGTACATACGTCGGTATAGTTGAACAATTTTTTTCGGTTAATACTAAATTACGCCCTCGTGAACTAGCCAGACCCCAGCCAGTTTCACAACCAAATTAACCTCGACTGCTTCTATTTACCCTATGAATTCGAGTTTCGAATTTATCAATTTCCAGAAATAGGTTTTTGACTACAGATTTATATAAGCTTCTATTTTAATCGTGCTAATCAAACAAGTTGCCGGCCTTAATTCCCTGTAAGTCTTCCAGTTTGCCAGGGCATTCCTCTTCTCCAACAAGTAACTTGATCTTACTAGGTGGCTTGTTAACATAGCCTTCGATATGTATAGTAAGCCCATTACAGTTAACAAACCTCTTGAAGGCTTTCTTTGGCAACGTTTTAGTTATACTATAAGCGGAGTAATTTTAGATATTAATTTATTGGAACTCCCTAATCTTTCTACGTTTATATGCTTTATATAATGTTATTAAATAAATTATCCAACATTTTCGCTAATAGTTCTGAGCTTCATAAGGTAATTGAATAGGTTCCTCAAATCGGTAGAAATTACTACAAGGCTAAAGAGAATCTTTAGCTACCTAGTGACGACGTTAAATATTTCCCATAATATTATAATTATATCAAAATCGGGTATTATGCTATAAATCTTTAAAATTAGCACAATTCTTGTAATCCTTTTTCATTTAATAATGGTCCAATAGATTAGGTTTTCGACGATATTAAACTGATCCTTTTATTTGTTTTTATTAACGAAATTTAAAAAAAAAAGTCGATTTTTAACGATAGGTTTATGTTATTCATAAAGAAGCTGTCCGAAAAAAAAAAATTAATAAGTCGATCGGAACTATATGAATTTCTTGATTCAAGTTTCGTATCTTTCATTTTAATATTTTATTCAACCGTTTAAAGTCTTTGTCCATTAGGTTTTGTATTTATACCGTAGTGAATAGGTCGTAAAATTCTTTCAATTAGTATATGATGGCGATATAGCTACCACGAGCGCGTTATTTTAAGTACTATTAAGTCTTAGATACATTAGTTTTGTCCATTATAGCGAAGTTAAAGCCCTGGCCCTTTTAACGAAAACTTAAAGAAATATTAATACCAAGTATACTGATTAACGATTCGTTAAAGTTAAGTTAATTGACCTGCGCTGAAATTGCGACCGGTTTGCAATTCCAGAACTTTAAATCTTCAATTGTTTGTTATTCTGATACTACAAAACTAACAATTATAACAAAAAACGTATCGTTAATCTATACCTATCAAACCGAAGTCTTTATTTTCCATTACCAGTAAAAACGGATCGTAGGTTAAAAATGTTATACATAACCTTAACTTAAAGTATAATTAATAGGTTAGAACCCCAATAAATGCTTACTTCTAGTAATCTGTACAGTAATTTAATATATCGTATTACCGTCCCTGATAAGTATTTACCACGAAATTCCTATAGCAATTCTCATAAGACAATCCGCTATAAATCGGTTACTCATTTCGTATATGCTTACGTTATATTGCGGCTTTTAAAGGATAATTTCCCTTTAGTTTTAACTAAGCAACTTATTTCCAAAACAACCATTAAACGTTAAATGATCTTCTAAATCGTCAACGATTACATAAGGATCTAGCCGTTAACTTTATTACCTTATTTTGAAACGATGAAATATAACTTTTCGTATGAACGCCCTATACTTTTATCTTTAATATTGTATATAATCCTTGACTCCAAAGTCGTAACATTTAGGTTATAAAGATTGATGCCGTTTTTAAACAAAAATTATACGACTTTTCAAATCAATAATCCGTTAATCTTAACTTTATCATTTTCTTTAAAAATTATACTGAAAGTTTTAACAACCCCTATATTCAAAGTTTGACACAAATCTTTTCACTATACTTATTTTTACCACCAACCCAAGTAATATTATAAACCCGGCCCAATACATATTTCTTGTCTTTAAAGTGTTTCCTATTTAATGGTCGTCTGCGTTAGCGGGGTTTTATTCACTTATCGATTACAAGAGAAAAAAAGTTCAATTAACTTATTTATTCAACTTTGAAGTCCTTATCGTTATCATTAATCACTATAATACAACACTTGACCTAGGTTATACGAAATATCGCGAAACCGTTAACAGTTTTAATAACTATTTTGAGGTTGAAAATATTAAATATTTTAAATGAACGATACAATTTAACTGGCATCCACTACACGAAATATTTTTTACAACGTTAAAATAAATACGTCGATCGTCGTAAAACCGTTCAAAATAGTAAAAGTATTATTAATTCAACATTGTGTCGATTCATTTCGTGATTTCTTAAGTGCTTTGCCGTAGATCATAGCTTTATTTTGGGTACTTTCTAATAAAATGGATTCACCCGTTAAGCGTAAGTACGCTTTAAAGACCAGCAGCGTTAATATTAAGCTAGCAAGGCCTAAAATATTATTCAGGCTCTTTACCGCCATTTAAAGGCATGCCTCTTAATTTGTAAAGCTTTTAATCTTTAGTATAAAAATATTGTACGTTTTGCAAAATAACGCGTATACCTTTTTAATCCTCCCAGTTCTCTAGTAAACTTTAACAGATACCTATTTACATTGGATTTAAATTATCTTGGCATCCTTTTAAAACTCTGTCGTCGCAAATTTGATACCGGTATCGTAAACGACAACGTTAAGTGGTTCTAAGTTTGTATTAATTCATAGTGTCCTTAGCGTTTCCCAAGTATTCTTTACCGACAGGGACTTTAAAAAAGAGCTTTGTTAAAACGAAGTTGCAGAGTTAATAACGTTCAAAATAAGGTTGTTATGTAAGTAAAAGAAGTTAGTGAAAATCTCGTAATTAAAATTAATATAGTTTTTAATAGAAATTTAAATTTTCGGGGGGCTTAGGTATATATTTAGCAATAGTGGCTGAGCTGTTGAATAACCTGCAAATCAAAATATTCTACATTTTTATAAACGATAATATTAAATATCTGATACAATATATCGAAGGCCGAGTAATTGAAAAGTAAGTATAATTAACTTAGTTTTAATTCTATTAAGTAAAATACCGTTACCATTAAGTTTTAAAGATAAAATTACAAATATTCCCACTTGAAAACAAAGGGAAATTTTAGCCTTTTTTAACCAGTTGATAAATATTAATGTCAACATTAACGCCGTAGGTTTTTAAATTTTATAAACAAAAAAAGGGGTAATTATTTGAATAAATGGAATATAATCAACCTAGTCACAGTTCATGTTACCGTTATCTCTAATAATGATAGTTATTCTCTGGTACCGAAACTACATTTAACCTTACTAATATTTTAACGATCCATTTTCATAATTATAATCCTTTCCCTTAGTAGTACTATATATTACGAACAGCCTTCCATTCAATACCCTATTACCCCTATGTTCGATCAAATATCTTAAAAAGTGTAAACCGCGTAACGGTTACAAAGGTTAAAAGTATATAATGGGTTAAAGGTTTGGTTACGGAAAAGGTAAGGGTCTTCACCACTTAAACGGTACAAGAAAGCGTGGTAGACTCATTGCTAGGCTGCGTTGGGAACTGTATCTTCATATCATGTACTTTATTTAGGAGTATTATTATCGTCAACAATTTCTTTAACCTTGTAATTTACAATACAATCCAAGTAATTTTACCCGGAAATAATAGAGAACTAAGTGTAATATATTACCCATTGTTTTTTATTCTTAAGTAAAAAATAATAAATTTACTAATAACTTGACTTATTACAAATCCAATACCTTTTACCATTACTACAATGATAAAGTTTATAATTGATAGGCTCATTTAAATCTTGCCGTCGTTATTAAAGTTAGTTTAAATATAAGTTTTAGTTCGAAAACATTGGACCAGATTTCGAAAGTTAAGTTTACTCGTACTTACGATCGACTTAATATACTCTCACTTAGTTTTCTTTATCTATATTGCGAAAATCATCAATTTCAAAGTATATACCAAATGAGTTTGACGTACGTGTGATCACGGTTGTAAAAAAAGACTATAGTTAATCAAAAAAGTCTTTGAAAATGGAATCTGGCTTTATAAAGCGTATTCAAATTCGTTTATACTCGTAACAATTATCTGCACTTACTTACAAAGCGTGGCTTCACTAATATGAGCCTTCCATATTACTTACTAATATAATATTTATTTATTAAGCATATAATTCAAAACATCCATCAGTATTTCATCCTTTTTTTCTTCATTATCATCATTGTCAAACTCTTCGTAGACTAATTCGTATAATATTGTAAAGGTGAACGCCGTATTTAAAGTGATTTTTAAGCTGTTGTAAATTTCGTAAAGAATCTTTTCTCTTGTCAGAAAGTTTCAGTAATGATTATTAGCGTAACTTGTAAATAATTCAGGAAATGATGAGTAAAAACCAAGAAAAAATATCTATTTATTTGTAAATGTTTTAAAAAATCATCATCTTCGTGCTGATAAGGTTGAAAAGCTTCCCATTATACTTCTCTTCGGTATTTCAAATATTCGCAAAATTTGTAAGAAAATTTTAATAAATATTTACCATTTTAACAGGTTTAGGGAGAAATTCGCGATAATCGTTCTAGTTTTTAGTAGTATTTCTTAATGCTTTCGAATCTCTATAATAATGTTAATTTCTAGATGCGTAGATCAAGGGGTAAAACTCTATAATAGAAACCGTAGTGGGCTCGCGAGTGTAGACGTACCTGCTGTGAGAAGTTTAGCCATGTAAGACTTAGTGATTTGAAGGGAAATATTAAGGGGTAAAAAGAGCTTATCCGTAAGAAAGGTTTTGAAAGATTTTTCGATTTTATTTAATTGACCGAATAGAGCCAACGTCAATTCCTCTTACCATGTTGGCGGCCGCTACTTCATGCGCTTTACCACCGCTAAAAGCGTACCCCACGCTATCACGTAAAGTTGCTAAGCTACCAAACAGATTGACAGGTCCCTTGTCGTCAACGCGTAAAAAGGTTTAACTTAACTAAAGATTAGAGGAAGATTCTCTAAAACGAATGTAGTGTCATTAAGAGTCTTTAATATTCTTTCCTTCAAGGCGTGGGTCTTAGAGGAAATTTTTAAGTTATATTAAATAAAATAGAGTTTGTGCTAGCTTGAAAAGACTCTTTTCTTGCATGTAAACTCCTTGTCTTTCAAGCTCTAACTTTAACATGGAATTAACCACTTTTTCAATCGCCTTTTACATATTGATAATCCAATTATTCAAAAGGTTACGATACTTTTATAAAGTTCAATCATCGCTATTAATATCTTCACCCCCGTTTTGATCGAAAATATACTGGCCAACAAAATTAACTCAGTGTTTTTCTATTGAGTCTTTATGGACATCCGGTTCCTAAAACTTATCATCGTAATGTTTCAAAAAGAAGGGTCCGAGGGCTTCAATCGCCTCCATTTGCTTCTAACTAAATGTCATCTTCAAGTTATAAATGGCGTAGAACTTGGTGGTTTAATATGAAGTGAAATTAGTTTGGTAGTATAGGGACTTGGCAATTTAGCGTAAAGTTGCGCCACGTGGCTTTCTTGGCGCGACTAGTCGATTCTCAGTGTTTTCGCTCAAAGTAGAAATCTTCATGATTGAAGTAGTGTAGGGAAAGGGAAAAAAGTGAAGTATGGGGGGGGAAACTTACTATTTAGGGCAAAAGTTTGGTGTAAAGAGTAAGGTCGGAAGTTGTTATTTGTGATTAAATAATATAAGACTTAGTCGTTTTTGTAGTAGTAATACCTGTATTAGTACATAATTAGCCGTTTACTAACTTGGCGATCTTTGAGGCTTTTAAATGTTAATTTCAACGCTTTTAAGATGGATCTGGTAAAGATTTCTCGGTGTTTTTAATAATAATACCGTTGCTTACTTCCAGATTACCTTTGGAGACTGACGCAACCTCAAAGGTTTCTCTATTTTCCTGCCGTTGTATACTAACATAGTCCTAATAAAGGCTCTTTACAAGAATATTTCCTTTAACCTAGCTGCTGTTTAACGTAAAGTGTAACTGGAAAGTAGTCTTTTCTTCTACTTAGCTTATATATGCTTAACCTAATAAGTACTAATCAGTATTGGTAGGGCTTACCTATGATAGGTCTTTAGATGTTGCAACATTATCGATTCTATTGGTTAAGGTAATAATATTATTGCAATGGTCAAGTGGTGGATGTATTGTTTTAGGTTTGGCAAACCATTAGTTGGTTTATACAGCAATTTGTATATTCAATTACTTGGCTTGTGCCCTAATGTGAAGTGGGCGTATACTGTCCTTAACTTGCAGCCAATACAGTAGATCCACAAAATAATACACTCAACTTGCAGTCAGTATAGTCAACTTTAATGTAAGTAAAGTTGAATTACTGCAATGTAATTACTACTGTTTAGTAACGAGGGACGGAATCGTTGCTTATGAGGGTTATTTTTTGGATACATCGCTTCACGAGCAGTGCGCCGAGCCGAAGACGATCTTCATAGCCTAAAAGGGGTCGCCGGAAAAGATTCAAGTGGTAATAAAGCCGATTGGTAGTGTTGTAGTGGAATAAGATGAATATAAAGTGATGGTATTAAGAGAGGCTAAACCTGAAAATTTCTCCCGAAGGTGGGCAATATTAGGGTTTACAGTATAGGCTCTTAACCTTTTTAATAAGGTGTTCCGTACACCTATACCAAGAAATTTGATGTTAGGTCGAAGATGATTTTTGAGGATATTGTTATTGAGTTTTCATATCCGGTTATAAGTTTAATTTTGGTTTCGTGAATAATTTTTTTACCTGGAAGAGAATTAGTCCAATATATCATTAATGGTTTAGATATATGAAACACCAGGAAAATTCTTTGGTAGTAAGTAATTTAAAAACGAAGGCACGAAGGCAAATTCGAAAATAATAATAAGATTAATATATTTGTTATTAACCTTACAATCGTGTTTGTTTTATTTAAAAAAAATAACATAACCAAAATGTGTGACATAATGAAATATGAGATTCAACTTAGAAGTATTGGTATTAAAACTATAACACATTATAATTCATTTAACATAACTATAAAATCTTATAATAATATCTTTAATGATAATTACATTAGCTTGAACTAATTACCTTTCTTTGTTTGGGCGTTAATACTAGTAATATATTCCGAGAATATTGAAGGCTTCAATAAGAACAAGATATAAGATAAATAAAAAATGGGGATATGTTGGTGGCATGCGAAATAGTAATTGAAAAACCGATCTTGTTAAATATAACTATTAACCTCAATTATTTTAGGTGAAAAAAAAACGAATTTACGCAAGTAGTATTCAATAAGAACGTTAATATGTTTTAGACGTCGATTTACGGTTAATGAACGAAAAACCATTTAAGTATCAATATGGAAAAATGTGACGAGTATTGTAAAAACTTAAATATAAATCAAATCCCCTAGTTGAACATGTTATATATAATATAAACGCGAAAACAATGAATTTATTTTATACTAATTAGAGTAATTTCATTCATTCATACATTGTTACGGGAATAAAATGTGTTCTTTTGGTCGCACAATAAGTTCAAAACTATAATATAAATATATTTGATGTCTGTAGTTATATAACTGTAACAATGATGTAAAACTTATAAAAAAGTTAAAACAAAGACGAAAAAGAATAAGAAAAGGATATATGAAATCAGAAGAAGTAAAATAGTGGATTTTTATATAATGGTATAGTTAGTAAATACGGATATAAGTTGCGACATTTTGTATAAATCGTTGTTATTAGTAATTACGTTGGATTAAATTAGTTGTTTCAATATGGTTGGTGTTGATAGAAATTAGTCGTGGCCACGTTTGTTGATTTAAATCGTTTATCGAAGTAATAAGTAGTATAACATTGAATAGTATGTGATAGATTGTAACTTCTAAGTTGTAGAAACTACTAGGCAGTTTTCAACCTACTTATAGTTACAATTAGGCTATTTTATATCCGTTTCCAGACTATAAACTTTATTTATTGCTGTTACTAATCACATAAGGTTATTGATCAATAGATAATATGACTTTAGTAGTGCGAATTAAATTAGCCAACGCAAGAAACAATTAGTAGTGAACTAACCAATAGAAATTAAAGTTCAGTTAGTTATATGCTTTTGCAATCGATATACACAACCAACTGCATTGTATGAAATTTGTCCAATTAATAGTACCAATAGTTGAAGTAATTAGTTATTTTGGATATTATTATTTATCACTATAGTTAGTATATATAGATCAAGTGGCAGTACATTATGCTATAAGGTGTACTCCTGCAGACTGCATGATAACGTGTCACGCTACAGGTTGCACTTTTACAGAGTGCATGATAACGTGTCACGCTGCAGATTGAACTTTTAGAGTGCATGCGTAGCACGGCCAAAAAGGGTGATTATTAGAGTGTATGGTAGAGTGCCACTACCTAAGTGAGAGTTTTATAACCTCTTACTTGTGGGGTGCACTCTTTGAATACTTTTTCCTTTGACACCACGACATATCTTACTATTACAATACCAATCTATACGATTGCTCTTTTACTCTTTTACGTTTATTTGAATAAGCAGAGACCTTACCGATACTGATCAGTAGCCAACTAGGTTTACTACAAAAAGCCTAGGGGAAAAAAGACAAACCGAAGTTAAATACCTATAACGGGATACTGTAGCAGTTTCTATTGTTTATGATTTAATACTACAACTTATAAAAATAATACGGGAGTGTGAAATTACGCGGGAGCGCCTTTAAAACCCGAAGTGTAATAAGATAATAAAATTTGAAATAACTTGAAAAAGAACTACATTAGTACGATATTATGAACCAGTTAAACATTTGTTTATTAAAAGCCTTATTACGTCACTCGTTAACCCGTTTTAGCGCTTTAAACGCACCCAGACACTTTTTAAAGGGCGTTCTATTACGTATTAAGCCACGTGAGCCAAAACCACTAAGTTTTAGAACCCTTCGCTAGGACCCATCCGATTTAAAAATAAGGAGCGGCTAAAACGAAGGATGCAGACTACTTATATACTTTATGAGCGTCTGAAACTCAACATCCAAACCGTTCGTATATCTTAGAAGCGGCTGGAACTTAATTTTAAACCACTCGTATAATTTAGAAACGCCTTAAACTTAATAACCTACCGCTTGTATACATTAGGAGCGGGTAGAACTCGACATTTAAACCGCTTATACACTTCGGAATCAGCTGAAAGAAAGGATCCAAACCGTTTACAAACCTCGAAAGCGGTTAGAATACAGCGTCCAAGATGCCCTTATAAATACTTACGCATCAAATTCACCAACCAAACCACTTACAAACCTCTTTACTATTTACATGTACTTTTTTTAACCGATTTTGATATTTTGTTACTATTTGATTTTCTTCTTTTATTTTTCGCACCGATTTTAATCCTTTGTTCAATTTGGATTTACCGTTTATACTGTTTCCTTCGTTCTGGCTTTATATGAAGTAAGTCTGACCAAAGTTAACGGGTATATATAATTTTTAATCATAATATCTTACGGAAAAAACTTCAAAAGTTGAGTAACTGAAACTTGTCAAACGATAAGATATAAGCGCTAATAGCAAACCTAAACCCATCATACATAAATATATACATTGTGTAAGTCATTTATTAATATGATAATATATTTACTCGTGGTATTTCTTTTTCTAGTTTTAATTTATTTGATGCTTTTCGATCAAAATTTTAAGCATAAACATTAAAAATATGGCAATTAGTAGATACTTTTATTTTAAAGGCATTTCATAAACAATTACGATACGGAGGACTTAATATACCTAGTGTTGTATATTTAATTGCGAAAGTAATGTTTGTTAAAACCCAACTTTATCAGATCCTGTTTTGGAAAGATAAAAAGGAATAGATCTCCAGGCTTTACATTCAAAAGATGAAAAAACCGAAAAAATATTTGTATACTTATCAAAAAGTATTGTAAGGCCTAAAGAGTATTCGAATATCAAAAGTAAATAATGGCTAACAAGAGGAGGAATGACCAGAGATATTATTGGAAACAAAAAATTAGAAAACAAAACGTCCAAATCAATAATCCGGGATGCACCCTTAATAGAAAACGTAACTTTAAGAGGAAGAGAAAAGCCTAGAATCGGCATTGGCGCCGTGACCTTCAGAAAAGAAAGAACTCTAAAAAAAGGAAGGGCCAGAGACGAAGTTCGGAACTTACTTTCAGGAAAGGGATGGCCAAAATACGTTATCTGGGCCGCGCCTTTAAGAAGGCGGAGAAAAGAGGGGTCAAAATAAGCAACCCAAGCCGAAACCTTAAGAAAAGGAAGGCCTATAAGAGGAGGAAAGACCAAGAATATTGTTGAAAGCGCAGAAATAAGAAACAGAAGGCTTAAATACACAATTGGGGCCGCGCTTTCAGGAAAATAAAAAGCTAAATACGGTTTTGAATACATACATTTAAGAAAACGAAGGGTCGGAAACATTATTAGAAGCGTGGAATTAATAAACGAAAGGTTTGTATAAATAATCTGGGCCGCGCTTTCGAGAAAAAGAAGGAATATCGAAAAAAGGAAAGACTAGGTAAGACTTCCGGAACGCATCTTTAGAAAAGGGACAACCTAAATACGTTATTTGAGCTGCGTCCTTAGAAAAGAGGAAAAGCAGACGTTTATTCCGAAACGCGTCTTGAAGAGGAGGAAGGGCTAGGAACGTTGCCAAAGGCTTGAGATCAATAAAAGGAAGGATTGGATAAGCATTCCGGAACGCTCCTCCATGAAAAGAAAAAGGACGACCCGAATACGTTATTAGGGTTGCGCCTCCAAGAGGAGAAATATTCAAAGGCAGTATTAACAGCTCCGCTTTAACTAGTAAATTCGCAAAATAAAGGGCCGAGTACGGAATTTAAGCCGCACCTTTAAAAGAAGGAGTAGTCAGATACCCTATATGTAACTAGCTATTAACGAAAATAGGAAGAGTTATAATGGTATCCTGGAACGCAACCTAAAAAACAAAATAGGCCATAATAACATCCTAAACTTTAGCTCCCAAAAAACAATGAACGCTTTAGATATCGTGTTAAAAAAGCCACTATTTTACTAACGAAAGAAAAGAAAAAAAAAAGGTTGTTCCTAAAACATTGGAATATACCACTGTAATTACCAACTAGAAAAGAACCAATACTACCATAGCCATTAAACGACTAATATGGACCGCATTACAACTATATTATCACTACCAGATTATAGATACAGAGAGTATAAAAAGAGAAGAAAATATCGCCTATGAAGATATTATTATATATCACTATAGTGAGTATACGTAGATCAAGTGGCAGTGTATTACGCTGCAAGGTGAATTCCTACAGAGTGCACAATAACGTATCACGCTGCAGGCTGCACTCTTGCAGAGTGTATGATAACGTATCATGCTGCAGATTGCACTTTCAGAGTGCATACGTGGCAAAGCCCAAAAGGGAGATTAGCAGAGTGCATGAGAGAGTGCCACTGCTTTGATGAGAGGTTTAAAACCTCACCTGTAGCATGTACTCTCTGAATTATTCTTCTCCCTTTAATATGACAACTTATCTTACTACTAAAATACCAATTTTTATAATTACTCTTCTACTCTTTTACGCTCACATGAATAAGCAGAGACCTTACCGACAGGTATAATTATATTATAATTCCATCAATCAATTCAAATATAAAATGAGTTGTAGTTGAATTTAGAAGGATTATTCAGTTAATAAACCTCATTATTAATAAGCATGAAGTTTTTATATGTTATTTTCAATTTCTGTCAGATGGAGGAGGTTTCTTCACCAACAATGTGATTTTTTTTAGAGCGATTACTACTGAACGAGCTAGATTGCTATTAAGATAAATAGCGTAAACCATGTTGCTAATAACTATTGTTTTTAAAGAGGATTTTTTCAAATGAAAAGATTATGTAGCATAAGATACAAAATAGAAAGTAATATTTCATTATTATAAATATCAAAGAAAGAAAAAAAAAAAAAACTGATGGATAGCTTTTTAATTGAGTCATTTTTATAATATAGTCTTTGTATCATAACCGAAGCTACAACAAATCATAATCATATAATATTATCCCATATTTCACCTCCCACTAACAAAATTTTACACTCTTATTTACTATTTTAAAACAGATATTATTTTCTTCAAATAATCTATTTCATTACCTCCACAGGAAACTTGGGAAAGTTCATTATACATTCATTTATTTATTAAGCTTAAACGGTTGTTAATAGACTATCATAAACTCCAAGATAGCAAATTGAAACCATCATCTATCTTTTTACCCCAATGAGAAACATGGAACATCTTATGATTAAACCATTTGCTTATTTCTTTCAAATGAATAGCTACCTCCCACAAATCAATAAATACAAAAATTAAGATCGAAACCTATATATAAGTATATATATAGAATAAAAATGATATATAAGTCATGTATCTAGTTGAGGAGATTTTTTAAACTATAAATGAAACATTCATACGACAACTTAAGTTACTTGATGATCGCAGTCTAAATCTGTGAAATAAATAAAATATGAAAATTCTTTGATATTATTATATTATAAGATGTATTGTAAAGTTATAGAAACTTGCACATTGAGAAATCCCACGGGAAATATCGATTCGATTCGATCAATAACAAGTTTACCAACAAACTTACTACGTTATTCTTTGATCTAGCAACTTTGTTTTCCATATTTCCAGAACCAGGTATTATAATACTAAAGTTTATCGCACATACTAAAATGATGAATTGAATTATCCCTGAGACCTATTAACTTGGTAACTAATAAATAGATAAGGTATTACAAGTATAAAAGCTTTGAATTCATCTTACCTAAACGTACAAACACTAAAAAGATTCAAACGGTCGGCCATATTTTAAAGTTGAGAGGCTACTCAATATTGAAATTTAAACCGTGTAAAATAGTAAACTTTTCATTTTATAGGGTCACGGTTATTCCCTATCTTCAACAAATGAATGAAGTGGCTTCTAAAATCTGAATGTAATCTAAAATCGCTTGAAACAAACATTAATGTAACTAGATCAATCGTTAACCATTGTTCTAATTCATATTTCATTATTCGACGTCAAATATAATATAGTTAAAGAAATCAAAACCAAAAAGAATGGGGTTAATACATTTTTTATATATAGGGAACTATTAATAGGTCTTTAGACAAGACAACGTTGTCAATTCGAATTGTGATTGAAGTAAAAGTAGTATTGCTAAGGTCAGGTGATGGATTCATGTTTCTTCCAAGTTTGGCAGACCGTAAGCTGGTCTACACAATACTTTGTATGGGTAATTTTTTGGACTATATCCTATATTAAATTTTTCACTTTACTATAATTGAATGAAAATAAATATAATTAATATTGACTAAAATGTACTTAAACACTGTCCTAATATTGTGAGATTTTTTTTGTAGTATTAATACGTCTTATAAAACAATTATTTGGTGACATAGATATTTACCTGTTATTTTACCACTATTATATTTATAGTGATTCTATTTTTTTCTGATTTTTGTTCTAAAAACAAATAATATACTATTTCTCTATCCAATGTCATAATATATATCAACTTAGCCGCAATAATCAATTGAGTTTGTATTATTAACAATCCAATAGTCGTTAAATTTATCAGTATACACCTATATTTTCTCTTATCCATTGTCATGTTATTTAAACTTACAAACTAACCTTTCCACGTAGCATTCAATCTGTATAATTAGATTATTATTATTTTGAAATTTTATAAGGCTTCACTTGTTGTAATTTTTGTTATGACATTGGTTGAATTATTTTTTCCATCATCATATCGAAACTTCTTAATCTCTTTGCCTTTTTAGGTTTCGAGGAGGGCTATTATATTAATTATAAACCGTTTTTTATTGATTGTTTCGATTCTGGAATAGCTATCGAATAGGCTTAGTAAATTGACATGAATAACGACTGGAATCCATGAAATCTGTACCTATTTGATACCGATGTTAAACTTTCCCATTTACAAATACCTATATCGAAACAAATTATTATACCATAGATTTTAGAATAAAATAAATTTCGTGTAACTCTTTTTAACTTTATAAAGCTTTAATAGATAAGGTTACCAGTAATAACGAAGAAATTATCTTATGATTTATTTTATTGAAATATTTTTATAAGAAATGAAATTTATAATGATGGGTTAGCGTTATTAAAGGAAACGACTTTCGTAAAAATCATTAATTTGACCCTGGATAATTTAATAGGGAACATGTTAATCCTTTGACATAGATTATTTATTTGTTTCTCCAAATGTTCGTTTCCAGTATTATAATTTTCGTTAGTCAAATCTTAGGATTATAAAGTAATTGACATGTGGTTCACTAAATTCAATTAGTATATAGTTCATATATAATTTTCATAGGCATGTCATGTCAAATAATATTGAACCTTTACGACGTTAATTTTATTAATCTTAACTAAGCTTGTATTTCACACTTTTCAGTGGAAATGAAGGTAATTTACATTAGTATTATCAATATCATATGTACATATTAATTATCCATTGAAGTCTAAGCATCAGCTCCTAGTCAAACTCATAATCGGTTTGTAATTCCAGAAATTCGAATTCTTAATCGAACGTTATTTTGTTATTGAAAATCCTGTTTATAGTGATTTAGACGTCACAACGTTTTCGATTCGAAGTGGTCGAAGTAATAGTTGTATTATAATGGTCAGGTGGTGGATTATTATTTCTTCGGAGTTTGGCAAACCGCTAACCGGTTTAGACACTACTTTGTATAGGCAATTACTTAGCTCGTATCCTACATTGAATTGGGCACTCTAATACAATTAACTTACAACCAATATAGTTAATTTTAACTACACTGAACTTATATATCATTTCATAACTAAATTCTTTTTGTTTTGTAATGTTAATACGTCTTATAAAAGAATATTTTAATAGCGTAAATGTTTTCCCATACTTTCACCAGTATAATTCATATAGATGTTTTACTTTATACCACTCTAAATCATTCAAATAAGTGCTACATAATTTTTTTCACTCCAATCCCTTAATATACTCATGACTACAAACCCAAGTAAACTTTGTCAATCAATTGAATCAACATCATTAATTACCTAGTCGTATCTAGTTTGCTAGGGTACCCCTGGCTCCCATTATCTTTATCGTTATAACAACTTGTCAAATGGCCTTTCTATGTATTGTTTTAATTAAAACACTCTTCTAAAGTATATATTTCAACCTTGATAGTCAGTTCTTAACCGTGTAATTAGCTTTTGAATTTTGGAATACTGCTGGACCTATTGGGACTACCGGGTTTATTGGGCTTGTTAGGCTTGCTGGGTTCGTAGCACCTGTTACGTCTGTTATTCTTGCTGGAATTGTTAAGCCTGTGGTAATTATTATGTCTATATCTTAGCTTCTTGATTAACTATTTAACTAAGCTTTTAAAAATATTTTTGGATTGGAATTTCAAGTAAATTTAAGCGGTTTTCCTCTCAAAGAGAGGTTGCGACTTAAAGATTTTAAAGGTTCTCGGCTTAAGGATATCGAGTATCTTTGGAGTTCTCGGCTTAAAGATCTTGAAGGTGTTTGTCTTGAAGTTCTTTAGAACTTTTGTCTTGAATATCTTAAGATCTTTTGGCGTGAGGATTTTAAGGTCAAACTTCTAGTTAAGCTAAGTTAAAAGGATTATTTAACAGCTTCCCCTTTGTATTCAAAATGAAGATCTTATGGTTGCTAAAGTCTATTGTTAAATTAGATCTAACCGCTCTTAGTATTTCATTCTATAATTCAATAATCTAGTCGCTAAAGTATTTACCCAAGTTTTATAAGGTTTATATATATCGATTGATTTTCTTAAGGGTTGAATAGAGTATGCATTAGCCGACGAAATTGGTCAGGTTTTTTTTCTTTAAATCGGTATCGATGTCCTTAAACCTGAGGTCTTCATCTTAATACTTGGTTAAAAAGGTATAAATTCCTCTATAGTTTTCATTACTGAGTTTTCCGATGCTATCGCAACGTTTTAACGGGGTATAACTCATCGATTTAGGTATGAAATTACGTAACGTTACGACTTAACGATTATGGTAGTTTCTATCAACATAATGTTCTCAACTTATTTACTAACGTTCTCAATTAACGATATTATAATATAAGGGAAAAATAGGTGTAAAAGCTGAGGTCAAAGGTTACTTATTACTATCGTCGTTATTCATCTTTTTAGGGTGGTATCGACTCAACGATTTGGAGAGTTTTGGACTTAGCAATTTGGAATTGTAATATCAATCAAGCCCTTTACCAATTTTGAGGGTCTTGACAACTTAGTAATCGATTTTGAACGATTTA
The DNA here is from genome assembly GCA_038502455.1 of Anisogramma anomala. NCBI lineage: Eukaryota > Fungi > Ascomycota > Sordariomycetes > Diaporthales > Gnomoniaceae > Anisogramma > Anisogramma anomala. Next base: position 11,638,760 of record JASMMZ010000003.1, on the reverse strand, counting down.
AACCTTTTAACGGTCAATATCAACGCTTTTCTTCAAGAAAGGTTTAATAAGGATTTATTAATGTTTTAGATAGCGATATCATCGCCACTTTGGAATTTCTGTAGAAACCGCTGCAATTTTATAATCTTTCCTACCTACTACCGTAAGAACTGCCGCAATTTGTAAATTCCTTTTGCAAAAATATTTCTTTTACCTTACAATACGATGTAAAGAGACTGAGGCCGGAGATTTTGCTCAAAGTAGTCGGATTCCGTATATAAACCTCGATGAAGAGAGAAATGAAAAGTCCCTAATAGGGAGCTATTATGAATCTAAAATGATGTAACCCCCCGGTTACGCGACGTGTGGAAGCGTGTTCTCATACGGCTTTATCCCTGCTCCAAAGCATCTTAAGAGTGTGTAGAACTACCAGGGTTGGATTCCTAGTAATAATAGCCAGGTAATAGCCTATAACATTACCCCTAAAGACACCACCCCCCCTCTCCCCCCCCCTCCTTTTATTATTATTATTATATGTAGTGTGGCAAGTACGAAAAAAATTAAAAGCGCCTTTCAAAACGTTGTGGTATTATGTAAAAGGTATTAAGTCGAAACGTCACAGAAAAGGTACCCTAGAGCCCCCCCTTCTCCCTTATAAATAGTCCTTAAAATTCAATTTCAAAATAAAAGTTTTTCTTTTCCTTTAATCTTTAACTTTTAACCTTTCGTATAGTATTATATATTACAGCCCTTTTTTCCATCAGTATTACCCCTTTGACCTTTAGTATAGTACTAGTATTACAGCCCTTTTCGCCAAAAACATTACAATATCGATCTAATATAACAAGTTTCATTATATGCCCGCTTTGTGGTTTTATACGATAAATCCCCAACTAGTTGCTAAAGCCGACAATGATATTAAAGATGTATGTTATTTACTTTAAAGTTGCGTAATTCTTATTAACAAGTATAAAGTTCCTTGCCCTACGTATTATTGATATATATACTTACGGAACCCGGAAGTAAACGTACTTCGAATACGTTTATAGGATAACGTTTAACCCAAGGAAATTCCATTAGGCAACCGAGGGTAAATAATCCAAATAGTCGAGAGGGAGCTACTAATAAGCAGTTAGATATTGGTACTCGATATGATTTTTTCTCCGTCGAGGCCATAGGCTATAGTTTTAACTATTTCTATACGCCTTTAAATTTAAATCTTAATATAAACAAGGTTATAAAGAAGCTGTCCAAAACGTAGTAAACGTTTAATTTTTAAGACCTAGATTAGTCCAAGTTTCTGTAAACCGCTTCATAAGTGTTAACGAGTGGTTGGCAAACGTATAAACTTAGGTGATTGTTACGAAAAAGGCTATAATAGTACGTCGTATTACATAACGGAAAGTAGACAACCGAGGTGAGGCGGGTTTTATCCCCGCTACCCTCGTGCGCTCTGGAGGCCAACGGGTTGTATAGCTGATAAATAAAAAACATAATGTTCAAGTAAGTTTTTCGTCATAATGTGAAAACGTGGAGAACGCGGTTAATGAGCGGTTGGGAAACGTGATTAAAAGCGACATGAAATCTTATTAAGGTTTTGGAGCGTATTAATGCCAAATTAGGAAAAATAGACGCTAAGTGAAATAAATTGGTCGAAATAAGTAAAAAGCTATTAAGTAAAAAATCGGAACAGAAATTTAAAGACATATTCGAATAGGCTTTATTGTTATCGTTTAATTTCCAGTCTTTATTAATACCAATACGTTTATTTATTACTCATTCGTTTACAACTTATACTTTGTTTTATTTTGTAAAGTAAAATGTAAATATTAGAACAGTTTACATGTTAAGCGTAAAAGCTCGTCTTTATATTTAACCAATTCGTAATGTAATTCGAAAGTGTTTAATACTACGGTATTAGAAAAGTTTGAACGCGGTTCTTACGTTCAGTATATTTAACCTACCTACTTAATTAAAACCTTCCATTTTGGTAGGTTATAAAGTCGAGTACGTCCGACTTAGGGTTTATGACGTGCCCGTAATATACTTTTGACGTGGTATTTCAGTTTCGTTTCGCCGTTGTCATCGATAATATTTACGGTTTACGATTAAAAATCTCAAGTTTGCTAACTTAAAAGCGGATCTCAAGCGGTTTGTACGAATTCATTTACATAAAATCGAGGATAATTTCCGCTCATTACGTCGATTTCGACAACATAAAAGTCGATTACACGCGTTATTCGATATTTTTCGTAAAGTTTACTTAACTCTTTAAAAAATTGGTTTTACTTATAGTTTTTTTTTTAAAAAAAAATGTTAAACGCAGTCACCGATCCAAAAACGTTTTCAGGAGGAATGCCGTTTATCAACGGCTTTCTCTATACGCTATTATATAACCGCTATTACGGTTTATACGAATTACGTAACTTCATAAATACATTAAATGAAATCCTTGATCTTTATACGTAATATCGTAACCGGGATGAAGAATCATTATACCAGTTATATAAAATCGACATAATAACCGTAAGTTATTTAAAATAGGTTAATACCAATAGTAATCGTACCTTTATTATTTAGTGTTAGTTAATAGCCACGCAATAAACAACTTTAGTTGAATGAGGTGTAAACGACGAAAAAGCGTAAGTACGTTAAGATTTTTAATTTACGCATTTGGTTATACCGTCGATTTCAGGTTAAAACGAAATACTTAAACGTTTTTTTACCTTCGTTAGGTTGTAAAGTCGTTTTTAAAATCTATCGGTCTAATTTAAATCATAATTGTTAATGAATGTACGATGAAACTCACAAAATCATTAATAATAACTTAAAAACCGTTCTATATAAATTTTAACGTTTATAGAAATTATAACCTCTAGGGAAACAGCTTTTTTCAAATGGTTTGTGATAACTATAAGATAACTTAGATTGTTAATACTTTTCCAGGGTAAATCAACTATAAAGTTGATAAAAAGCTCGTTTTAAAGCCGCTCGCAAATCGGAAAAGGTTGAAAAGGTCTTTTACAACAGTGTCTTCAATATATTATACGTTCATAAACGTCGTAATTACGGAAAAAATGGCGGACCTTACGATATAAGCCGGGTTAAAGGTATATTTTTGAAAAAATGGTAATAATAATGTTGTAATTCAGATAGTTGGTAAAAAGTAAATTATAGGCAACTTAAATTAACGCGGTAGTTATCTGTTTGTAAATAGATACTTCAATACGGCTGCGAAACCACAGAACCTTATTATCGTTTACTAAATATTTTGAAATCAAAATTTTTAACGTGCGATTGTCGTTGGTACGGATATCCGATAGGAAAAATCGGTCGTTTATACGTATCGTGCGTACTAATTAGAGATAAATAGTATCACGTCTAATAGCGGCGACTTAACAGTTTTCAAGGTCGACGTTAGTATAAGATTTACGGCTTTTCGAAATAAATTCGCCGGAAACGGTTAACCGAAAGACATATATACGTGGAAACAATTCGGGAACGGACTATTACAAACGTAATAATTGGAGTTTCGACCTCAAAAACGTAAATCGAAAAGGCTTTTAAAAACATCTTAATTTCGTTGTAATAACGTATTGGGTTGCATATAATTTGCCACTTTATTGTAAACTAATTCAAACAGGTATTAAGAAAGGCGTTTGAATTGACTTATTCGTCGTTTAATGAGCCGTCGTTTCATTATGAAGTACTTTTAGATTCTATAATTTATTAAAATATTAAACGGGTGTACCGTGTCCTAGAGCTTTGTGTTCTATACTTTTAAGTAATTCATAATCCCGAATAACATTTTGTGATAAGTTTCGTAATTGTATTCAGCGAGAGATAAACGATGAAAGTAATAAGTTATTCGGCGTAAATTACCGTGGTTGTCGCATTAAGGAAGATAGTTCTTTAGGGCACAATTAAAACAATTAGCTTCTAAGAGGTATCGCAATTAAGATCTTATTGAACGAGTATAGTTTTAAAAAGGAAGTTAAGCTTAAATCGGTTAAATATAGCTTTTACCTCGGTCCCCTAACAAAACAAGGTGTCTTTATTGGTTAACCGAAATATTAATTTAACAATTGTCGAGAAGTTGCGAATAAAATACCGGTAAAAGTTTGTGAATTTAAAAAACCCTTATACTTCTAAAACCGACGTAAAAACCGCTCATTCCCAGATAACGCGTAGCTTTTCTGTGTTTATATGTATGCTAATGTTAACCTCAATAACGAATTCCAAGTATTTTGTTTTTTAAACGCCGAATTCGTATTTGGAATTATTCAAGTAAAGTCCAGCGACGTTTAAAACATTAAATATTCATTTAACTTTAACTGTATAATCATCAAAAGTGACGTTAGAATGAATAAAGAAATCGTCAAGGTAAACAAAGTAGAAAATATACAGGAAAAAGTGTAAAAAATTATTGATATACCGTTGAAAGGTAGCGGCGACGTTAAAAAGAACGATAGGAATAATAAGCTATTCACAAAATCCGAAACATATACGAAATATAATTTTTTATTCGTCTCCCTCTTTAATACGGAACTTATAACAATTGGTTTTAATATTTAGCTTAGTAAATTTCTTAACTTGTAAAATCTTCGTCAACCTTTCTTTAAAATAAAAAAACGGGTTACGATCCGCTTTCGTAATGATATTAAGCCGGTGGTAATCAATATAAAAACGTAACCTACCTTAGGGTTTTTTCATATAAAACACGGGGGTACCCGTTAAAAAAAACTATGCGTTCGAATATAACCTTAGTCGAATAACTGGGTTAAAGCTTTATATAATATAAGGAGTTATTTACGCGACATGCTGTAAAAAGGCCTTACGGGATTTTTAAAGGTTAACCTTAGTTATTAATACAAATGATGATTTCGTAATTTTTTTCGAAACGGTAAAAAGGTAATTTCTTTTTAAAGGCTTTATCGAATGAAGTGGTGAATTCTTTGAGGTGGGCGAGAAATTTATCGCAAATAAAAATGTCGGTAAGGTCTCTATTCACGCGAAAGGAAATGAAGAATAATCGTTAGATTGATATTTGTAGTAATAAAAGATGATCTAAGAAGAGGAAGCATCCAGAGGTGCACGCTAAAGGTGAGGGCTTATAAGCTCTCGCCTAGAGCGTAACACTCTAGAATACCTCTTCTAGACCGCTCCACGCATTTCCGTTCGGTTTTGAATAGCCATTTAAGACCGATTTATGCATAATACAATTTGCAAATTACCAAAGTGCAGCCTGTAGCGTAACACTTTATCGTTTACCGTGTAGGAGAGTACCTTATAATACAGTGCATTGCCATTTGACTTATGTATACTATTTATAAAGGTATATAATAATATCCATATAGGTAATCTTTTCTTTCCTTCCTTATATAGCGCCCCGTAATAACTATATGGTTATAAATATACGAATTAGTAGTTTCCGTAGTAATATTATTGTTACAATATTAATTGCAAAAGGTTTAAATTAACAGTTTCCGTAGTAATAGTGCTGTTACGACATTAATAATCAGAGGGTTAAATTCGTAAGTTTCAACCGTGGTAGTAATTATAATTCGGCTGGAATTAATAAGGTTTGGCCGCAGTAATGATTATAATTCGGCCCTGGTTAATATAATGAAATAGGGGCGATATGGTTAGTAATATCGCTTTTTGTAGTTTCTGGCGGGGGTAATTGTGTAGGTACTATGGAGAATGATTATGTAGGAGTGATTACGTAAGGGTAATTACGTAATTACGTATTAGGTTAATATAAAATGATATATCGCTATCGGTTTAAGTAAAAGTTTTTGTTTCCCTTCAAAGGCATGTAACCCAAGTTAATATAAGTCTTTATCTTAATTTAACTTTTATTTTATTTAATTAAACGAAACCGTTTTAATGGGTAGGTTACTTGGCTAATACCCATATACTAACCTTTCCTTCTAATAAATGGCGCATAAAAACAAGATAGCTAGGCGTCGGCAGGCGCGAAAGCGTCGTCACGCCGCTGCCGCCGCCGCCGTAGCCGCCACTACCGCCGCTAGCAACCCGCCCTCGTCGGGTATAATTTCGTCAATAACGGCCACATCACCCGCCGCCGCTACCCCACCCAGCCTTGCCGCCGTCGTTTTGTTTCCTTCCACCGCCGCCACCATTATCCCCCCCCTTTTCCCTTTCTCCCTCCCTCTTTCCCAGCTCTTAAGAAAAGAAACGGAAGGCTTCTAAGGTTAAAAACCTTATTCTTTCCTTATAGATAAAAACCACATTATTCGTAACGGCCCTTTCACATCGTAAACGTAGCCTAACAAAAATATGTTAGGGTTCGTATATCCTAAATCCGTCTACTTATAAACCTTGAACTTTTTGTTTTTTTAGATAGAAAATACAAGGTGGACTTGTTTTACCGCTTCAAGCTTCGTATCGTCAGGGTACGCCGTACGGCTTTTCTAACGCCTAAAGCGCTAAAGCAGCGTATTCGGGTTCGTAGTTCCGAGCCGTTAATAAATACGCCTTATAAGTCATATATTGCGTCCGCGTCCATAGGTAAGTCCATTAGCGAATGTTATAAAAAGAGAGGTCGTGCGGCTTATTATTACCGCTACATACGTACTGGCAACTCGTACGCTCCCATTTCTGTAGTTTTCAGGCCGTAAGCTGAAGCCGTATTACGCGTCCGACGACTCTATAGTAAATTATGACCGAACTTTGAAAATTTTCTTTACGTAAAATACAACGTTTAAGGTGCTTCAAAAAATGATCGCAATTGCAAATAACCAAAATAAGTCGATATTAATTATTCATAAGCGTTAACCGGCGGTCCAAGGAGTCGGCGGCTGCTATTACCGTCTAAAAACGCGACTTACGTATATATTACATAGACGAGTTGAATGACGTTATCGCACGTCGCCGTAAAGAGGGTAATGCCCCCCTTACGTCTTTGCCTAAGGGCATTTTTCGTAAAGCGTAAGTCTACATCCTTACTAGAGTCAATAAGGTTGATAGTGGTAATAGAGGTAACGTTAATATAAATGGGAAAAGTAACGTGGAGGATAATAAGGACGTGACGATGTCTCTCTTTTCCTTGTTTAGCAGTAAATAGCTACCCCTAAATCCGGCCCGGCGCACCCGGTTACAATAATGTTATTACATTACTTAAATGATTTTTTAAAAAATATAATTGAAAATATATAAAATAAAAAAAGGTAATATGCCAAAAACGATATAATATAGTAAATTAAAACAAAAAAGGTTAAATAGTAAAATATTTAAAGCAGTTGAAGTACGTAAGATAAAGGGTGGGAGTATTTTAAAAGCGATGTAAAGTCGTATATTTGAACCGAGCGCGAAAAATAGAGAAAGAAAAGAAAAATAGGGCTGAATAGTTTAAATATAAGTGTAAATATATTTTAGGAGCAAGGCGAAATAGTATAACAAAATAAAGGTACAAATCATAAAGTGGCGCAGATGGCGGAACTCCGACCCCTCCAATATTGGTGGAAGTGGTAAATAGCCTATTAGAGCCGTAAAACCTTTTAAGTTATATTAATAAATAACGTACATTTTGATATAAATGTTTTTAATACTTCGTTCGGGGTAATCTTAATTATTACTTTTATTAGGTTAGATTTGCTATCGATTCAATTTATTTCCTCGATCTTACGGCGTTTGTACGACTCACGTAAAGTTATAATATCGATTATTAACCGTTTTCAATTTGTAGTACCCAACTCGAACAAGTATTTATAAAGTGGAAAGGAGTTGGTATATATAATAAGAGGGATAGGGCGTAAACTAAGGTTGTAAATAATTAACCGGACTGTTATTGATATAATAATATTCGAATTGAAACTTTTAATTATATTATATATTTCTAAAGTCATAACACTCCTCTTTACCTTCTTGTACTTGGTGAAGCTTTAATGAAAGATGTTTTCAAGAAGTGTAAAGCCGTTTCGGGCCGGTATTTTGTTGCCAAAGATTAGGACGAAGCCTATTTGAAAATTACAATAGCTATTATTAACGAAAAAGCCGTTAGTAAAAAGACAGTTTTATAATACTTATATTTGGCGGTATAAACTATAAACCGCGCTGTAGATCGTATATTTGCCATCAAAGACGTTTATCAAGCGTTTTGTATATATCATCCGTCGGGGCGGTTTAGTATTTCGCGGCGACCAAAAGAATAAATATTACTTTTGGTTATATTATAAAAGCAAACTAAGCGCTACGTACGCATTGGTATTTGTATTAGTCGGCCTATCTTACGTTATCTTAAACGATAAGGTCAATTTCATTTGACTGCCCCTTTTATATGAGGCCTAAAACGCCGTTCCAAAAAGTAATAGTAGCGTTATTAAAATTGATTATATTGTTTTCCGTTAGGTACGTTTGAGGTTTTATTTTTAAACCGGCCTCGAAAAGTTCAATCTTCTTATATACAGAAAGATAGGCGTTATATAACATGTAAAGCTTTTCGAACTGGTTATTAATACTAATAGTTAGAAGTTAAAGGTGAAATAAGTTATTTTGAGACGTTTCATATAATTCTTTTAGTAAGCGTTATACTAGTAAATACCAGCTTTAACTGAGTCGTAAAGTGGTTTTATAATGCGTAAAATCGTTTCGGGTGGGTGGTAATATTTAAAATATTTTAGAATATCGGCGTCGATTCATCGTTTAAGCCGTTTCTTAAAATAGGTGTATACCTGTATTATGTTTCGAAATTAGATATATAGGTTATATAGTGCATTAAAGGAGTTCGTGAGTGGAAGAATCAGGCGATAGCTATCTTGTTATAGTATAGGCGATTAAGTTATAATATTCTTTTTACTTTTGTCGTTATATCCTTCAATAATTTAGCGGGTATTTTCATAAGGTTTACCTGTTTTATCTTTTACCTTGTAAACAAGGTGGGTCAGAAAAATATATAAGTGCCGTAAATGGTCGGGTAGAATCATTTAAAACGAAAAACGCTTTAGTCGATAAAGGTTAAAATTTCTATTTAAGTTAATTATTCTAAAGTAGTATTTGAGGTGGTAATAATACCCTCGTAAAGAAGTTTTAGGTTTAGTTCGCGGTTCGTTATTTTTCTTTACATGATAAAAGAGTTTGTGGTAAGGTTTTTGGGGAGTTTTTTGCTTTTAGAGTCATGGGGGCGCCCTCGGCAGCGAGGTTTCGGTAAGGTTGGTATAGGCGGGTCGTTTTTATTTAGTGGGAGCAGGCCGGATACGTGATTCGGGTGGTGGGATGTATTTGGGAGCGATTTGGATTCGTCGTCCTGGGGGGTATTTTGTTAGCGATTTTTTCCGTTTCACGAGTTTAGGCCGCTTCTTTTTATCTGTCTTTTGTATGTTCATATTATTATTTAACGAAACGAACTTATATTATTCGGCAAATTCACGAATACATTAAGGCCTCTAAATCTATTAATATTTAAAGGCTAGTTTATATTTTTTTGTTCTTCAAACGCAAACTTCGGATTATAATACTTGGTTTAAAAAGCCGATTTTACGTGGGTTATTCCTTATAGTTAACGTTTTGGATAGGTTGTTTCTAACCCGTATGAAACGTAATACTATTATAGCCTTTGCTACAGTATTCGCCTTTTTCACCATAGATAGCGATTGTATAAAGTTTATATGGATTTTTTGGGTAGGTATTAAAAACAAGAAGCGTAGAGATAAGCCTAATTGGACCAAAGGTATTATTAACGGCGTTGACCGCTATTTAAAGGATGGATTTTTTAAAACTGGTATTCTTTAGTTTTTTTGAAAGTATTGTGTAGGTTTTTTCAAGCTATTTGTAATACCATTCACATTTTTTTAATACCTCATAGGCCTTTTATTAAGATTTATTTATAGTTATTACCAGTTATCCGAGTTATAGTACGCTATTTAGTCAATTTGGAAGCCGTACCAACGTCTTATATAATCTAGTTTAGGGGCCTTAGGTAAACGGTTGACTAATAGTTAATTATAACGGCTTAACAATTTATAGAGGAGGCGTTTCATATAAATTTGGCGGCCTAAAATAATATTGTCGTATCGACGACAAAAAGGACCGGACTATTTATATATATAATATTCTTAATTACTTTGTAGTTGAAGTCCATATTATTTTAAAGGCTGAACTTAAACCTTTGTTGGGCTTATAAGTATAATTGTCATTTAAAGCAAAACTTTTCGATAGTTTTAAATGCGTCTTTTCCTATATCCGTACAGGTTGCAGCATCAAGTCAGCGTAAAAGGCGTTTTGTAATCGGGTATTCGAATCGTTGGCGTAATATTCGTAATTTCGGTTATAGTAAGTAAATAGCCTTAATTGTACATGTTGTAGGAAACAACTATTAGTGGCCGAATTTAAGTCGAAGCGGTACGGATACGTTATTCTAAACGCGAATGAATTAGTTAAATGTATTTCGGACTTTAATTCCAAGTCTATTTATATTATCTAGGAAAATTAGGAATGGTGTTTTAAAGGTTAATACGTAAAATTTAACCGGTTTTAAACACGTATTTATGAAGACCGTTCCGAACAATAACGCTTTGCCTTTACTAAATAGAACCTTTTGGTATTTTTCTATTTCGTTTAGCTAAAATGTAGAAAACTTTACCATAAACGTGTTGAATTACCGTTTACACCTATTAAGATTTCGGCTATATTAATATTAAGCATAATGCCTTGAAACCTGTTTTTGTATCCGTTTAAAAGCGGGAATTACGATATTATATAGGCGTTAAGCATTTTGCTTACGTAGTTTACACTTGTAATATATGTAAAGGAAGCGTCTTATAAGCCGGAGAAAATACGTTAGGTAGTTTTATCATTCTATGCTAATCAATAGATATTATTACCTTTAGGGTCATTTTTCCGAATATATTTTCGTCAGGGAAAACGTTAAATTCATCATTTATACTTTCATATTTAGCTATGAATATTATCAAGTTAACTTTTATCAGTTCTTTAAATATATGATCGGTTTAAAATTATCGTTTAATCCGAATTTATTTGTTAACGGAGTGGTTTATAAACTAGTAGCCGACTTTGCTGTATACGATATACCATTTTTACAAATCAGCGGGGCTTCGTATGCCTTTTCGTAAATATTTTTATAGTCGCGGTGAATTTTTTTCATTTTTGAATGATTGACTTTGTCCCTTGTTATTAGGATTCCATTTTTAATACTTATACTTTGGACGTTCGTTTTACTTTGGGTAAATTTTGAATTTTCGATTTAAAACGTGGTAAACAGTTTTAACGTGGTTTACTTTTGTAATTTGGCCCTTGTTTTTGGTTTTATTAGTTATAAATATTAATTCGAAGTTTACCTGTCGGTATAGGAAGGTTTTAAACGATATTTTAAAGCTTGTATAAAATGTCTTTAAATATCTTTTCGTTTCATAAAGTGTAAGGTCGAAATCCGGGTTTCCGCAGCAAGTTGTTATTATTCGGATAAATAATTTATTATTTTTGTATTTCGATTTAAAGATTACCTGATATTTTTTAAACTCAAATAATAAGGTGGTAATGATTTACTGTGGGTTTTCATCATCGTTTTTGTATTGATTCTTCACGAATTTCCAAGTCGTATCAATATAGTTCTTATTATAAAATTTATAGTTGATTTCCGTATATAAATGGCATTTGAAGTGGTTATAACAATTTGTCAATGTCTTCACCTACGTAAAGTGGTATATATACTATCTTTAACTTACCCTGGTAGTATATCAGGTAAGATAATATAAAATTATAATAATTTAATGTTTAGTTCTTTATATATGTTGAATATCATCCGTATTTTGTTGTTAAGTATATCGTATAGTTCACCGTTGTAGTTTTACTTATTATCTTAAAGTCTGGAGAAGTTAGTAAGCTTTATAGGATTACTTTTATTAGTGAGGAAATGATGTAGTGGTAGGTTATGATAGGTTTCGTGGTTAGCGGGTATTGGTTTGTAAGGTACGTATTAGCGTTTTGTGTCGCTTATCGTTTTTTAAAGCGGGGTTTTCTTTATATTTCGACCGTTACTATTATATCCGAACTGGTTGTTTTCGTTGTTTAGGCCGTTTTGGTTATGGCCGAATGGGCTGTTAATAATAATCGGGGTATGAGTTGAAACAATATTAACTGCTATTTTTAGCAGGTAAATTGCAGTGCAGTCAATCAACTTTACTGCAAGTAAAGTTGGCTTCACTGACTGCAAGTGGAGTGCCAGATTCAGACTAGGGTACGGGCCAAGCAATTGGCCCTTAAATTACAGTGGAGACTGGCTAGCGATCTACCAAACCTAGAATACTACATCCACCATTTGACTAACGCAATACTAGAGTTACTTCGACCAATCGAATCGACAACGTTGTAACGTCTAAGGCCTACCAACAGAATGGTTTTATCTTTGTTTCGGTTCAAAATTACGTTTTAGGAAATGTTCGCGTTCAACCCTCATTTTGGATAATCGTTATTGTGTGTCCTTCTTTTCCGTTGATTCCTCCAATTTTGTTTTTACTTCGTAGTTTATTTACTTTGGTATTTGTGTAAGTTAAATCGTTGTTAATAGGGTTTTTGTAATACGACTGTTGTTTTTAATGGTCGTGTTAAAACCTTTACTTACTAATTGTTTTCGTAGTATTTTTGAAATTGTATTGTCGACTATTCGCCATATATACGGCATCCAGTTTAGAAAGTCCTTTTTGAAATCGTCGAATAAGTCGCGTCCTTTAATTTCGTTATTTTAATAGTCGGAAATTTTGTTAATAATATACGTATTTTCCCTATAAACGTTTAAATCCTATAATATTTCCTTCATTTTATTATCTAATAGGTTAAGGTTTAAATAGTCTAAGATATTATTACGAAACGATATATATACAAAAAGGTACTCCATTCATTCGTTACACTTTGTTAAATTCGTTACTGGTAAAGCCCTCGTATATTCGGATAGGGTAATTTGTATATACCTATATTATTTAAAACGACACGAATTAGTGATATTACGCCGTAGTAGAATTCAGGCATTGCGTTTAAATTTTAAAGTTTAAGGGGGTTTAAAGTCTAAGGTAATTTAAAAATTAGGGTAATTTTCCAAATATAATGTACGTAAGATAATTTAAACGGTCGAAATAAGGCGTACTACATTTGTTAATGCAAATGAGTTTTAAACAATACGTTAATAAGATATTGTTATAAATTAGTTCATAGTTTTAATATAGTTTTAATTTACTTTTGGAAACTCTATATTAACCAAGTAGCTAAGAAAAATTTAAACGTTATAAGTATTATACTTAGAATATATGGACAGAACGTGGGTAAATTTAAAATATATAGACGAACGTGAAAAAGTAGGCAAAGTAAAGGAGTATAATTATACGAAAGTTTGTTATTTAATCTGATATATAGGTAGTATCTAGTAATCGATCTGGATTAACGTATCGTGGTCGTTTTTAGCAAAGTAAGCGGTTTGATTACTTTATATATAACCGCTTTTATTAAAGCGATTGGTTTGCGTAGCGTGTTCGTAACTTCATTTTGATTAAACGAGCGGTTTATATGCTTTATTCGTAACCGATTTTTTTGTTTCACGAGTGGTGTGGATTGTCGAAAATCGGACGGATCCCAAAGAAAGGTTCCGAAACTTGGTATTCTTGGCTGACGTCACCTAGTACGTGATAAAACGCTTTTGAAAAAGTACTCTAGTACGTTTGAAGCGCAAATAGAAGTAAACCGTTAACGTAACCGGGCTTTTTAATATACATGGTATTAATTAGTTAATAGTATCATATTAAAAATAGTTATTTTTAAAGTTACTCCAGATCTTATAGTTTTGTTATGTTTCGGGTTTTTCGGAGTTCCTACGTAATTTTATATTCCTGTATAGTTGTTCCAAGGCGAAATAGTAAAATACAAAGAGTTGAAACCGTTACAGTATCCTGGTATAGCTATTAAATTTCGGTTTATACTTTCTTTCCTAAACTATTTATGGTCGACTTAGTCGGCTATTAATTAGTGTCTGTAAAGTATTTATTCACGTGAAAGTAAATAAAAACTAATCGTTAGATTGGTATTTGTAGTAATAAAAGATAATACAAAAAGAGGAAGTATCCAGAGGTATACACTAGAGGTGAGGGCTTATAAGCCCTCGCTCAGAGTGTACTACTCAGGAATACCTCTTCTAGACCACTCCACACATTGCTGTTCGGTCTGGAATAGCCATTCCAAACCGCTCCATGCCTGATTCACTTTGCGTCTTGCAAGAGTGCAGCCTGCAGCGTGACATGTTATCATGTAACCTGCAGGTGAGCACCTTACAATACAGTGCACTGCCACTTGAACTATGTATACTATCTATGAGGGTATATAGTAATATCCACAGAAAACGAGAGTTTTCAGTGAAAATATTTTAATAATATTTTCGAGGAAAACGGTAACAAATTGCGTGATAATGGCTTAGTCTTTATGGGACTTTCGTAAAATAATGTGAAATATAACGGTACCGACTATTTTTAGCGTTTTTCAAACGAACGCGAACCCCTACTTTTAAACGCGATAGTTATGGGCTCGCCTTAAACGTAATATATATTTCGAAGCATCCTAAATAACCTTTCAATATTCTATTCAAAGTTTACCCAAAATAACGTTATATTATTAAAATGGGAATATGTAAGTTCATATTCGTTAACGGTATTTATCGAGGTCGATATCCAAAAAGGTTATAAAGGAAATAAGTTATAGGGGAAAACTGGGTACATAATACGTAACTTCTCCAAGTTATTGTAATAAGATAAGAACGAACGGTAATTTCCAATAATCAGTATATTATTTACTCGTCATGTTACAACATTCATAACCCATATTTACTAAAACGTATATAAAGCAAATAAAATGGTAAAATGAATTTACTTTCAACGGAAATTTATTTGAAAGTTAGGACGAAGTTATCGAATCGAATGAAAGTTTTATTAACTTTTATACGTGGTTATATGTAAAAGTTACGCTTTTTTATCTTTAAATTCTTTAAGATCTTTTACTAAAGTAAAATAAATTTTTATACCGGTTTTAACTTTGAATCCGTTCGGACGTTACGTCGGATTCCCCAGGTAGATATCGATACGGTTATTATTTGTGTTATAACGTAAATATAATCCGATGACTTTATAACGGGAAAATTTCGAGTATTTAACTTAAGCGACACGTCGTTTAAATTAATTACAATAACATTGCCCTAGCTATTCTAAACAGATATGTCCCTATTATTATTTCTGATATATAAAGCGCTCTTAATAATAACAGTACTAGTACCGCCATAACGGGTACGAAAATTAAAAAAACCTTCGTCGATAACTGAAACGCGGACGACCTATTCATTATAGTCCGTAGATATATTAAGGAGGGGTAGTGTATTAGCGAATATATCATTAATAGATTTTTTTTTTTAAAAAAAATAGCGAGTTTATCGGCGGATTCCCAGTCATTACCGCCAACTTTCGCGAATAAAGCCTCCTAAACATTAAAGAAAACGTAAAGTCTTTCGCGAATTCCCTTTTTTATATTCGTAAGCCGGAAGATAATTGCTTTTACCGTGTTTAGATCGTATTAATTAACGTAAAACATAGTTATAAAAACCTTAGGATTGTTAATACCGCCGTCGCCTCTACGGTTATAATAAATTTTCATAATAGTTTTCGCGAAGCCATCCAACTATTAAAAAATTGCGTAAACGCGATTTTTCTTAGTATCAATAAACCTGGGTTCCCGACATAATTTAAGTATTATCATGGCTTTTTATACTAGAAATCGTAATATCATACCGGAAAATTTAACTAGCTATATAAAAAGTTTGCGTTTAAGTCGTAAACACCCGTTAAAAGGGGCGCTAGTATCATAATCGAAGTTAAAAAAAATCCGGATTTTCGTCGTTTAAGGAGTTAATGTGGTCCCCAATAGGAAACGATATAACGGTAACGTTGTTTATAATCTACGTAGGGGGAAACTCTTAAGGAGGAAGTTGTTCTGAAGACGTGGGCGTACCGGTAATTTCGAGTTGCCGGATTATATTCGTTAACGCTTTTAATACTTCGGTGTTCCGTTATTTTGAATGTAAAACGTATTCGCGAACGATTTAGTTTCGTTTGATAAGTTCCATATTTAAGGCGTCGATAAAACGTTCGTATTAAGCCGTAAGGTAACTATACTAGGCCGTTAAGGCACTTTAAAACTACTTCCTGACACGCGCGTCGAGGAACTACTTGAGAACCTGGAGGTTTAAATTAGGTAGGTGGAAAAATGATAATATAACTTTAAGCTATAACCGCTAATAAATAGTTAAACACCGTTGGAAAGTGATTAAAATTTATATATAAAGTGATTAAGGTCGGAGCTATTGTTTTAAGGTAATTGGATTTTGTCTATAAACCTTGATAAAAAGAGAAAGGAAAAGTCTCTTCTAGGGAGCTACTATAAAGCTAAGATGGTATAACCCTCCAGTCACGTAACATGTGGAAGCGTATCCGCATACGGCTTCTCCCCGATTCAGAGTATCGTAAGAACGTGTAGAACTACTAGGGTTGGATCCCTCGTAATACTAGCCAGGCACTAGCCTGTAACATACGACACAAAATGTAACCAGAAAGTAGACTTTTCCTCTACCTAGCTTATCTGTACTTAAACTAATAGGCACTAATCAATATTATAAGGGCTTCAAATGTTGAAAAGTTGTTGCTTCGAAGTGTTAAAAGTAACAGTAGTATTGCAATAGTTAAGTGGTTGATTATTAATTCTTCTAAGTTTGTCAGACCGCTAACCGGTATACACATTACTTTGTATGAGAAATTTTGTAGCATGCATCCAATATTGAATTAGGTAATCTAATTTAATGAAGTTGTTGTCAAAGAAGCCAACTTTGACTGCACTGCAATTGAACTTAATTCCAGCAAAGCCAGAAATTCCGACAAAAGGTATATAATTAATTTATTAACCTATTATATCAAAATCCTTATCCGTTCATTTCATCAATAGTTATAGATCATTCGTTAAAGATTCTATATCTATTTAGGATTCAAAGTACAATGAATGGGTTAAGAAATAATAAACACCTGATTTAGATAGTTCATATAATAGACTAACATATCGTATAATCTTTCTAATAGGTATTTGCCATGAAGGTTTTGGGGCAATTCTCATAAAATTATATATTGAGAATTAGTAGTGGATTAAGTCTTCTTTTAAGTAATGTTACAGTTATTGAAGATTAATTTACTATTGGTATTTGCTTTCAAACTTCTGTTAATAAAATGACCAAACGTTATCCAATTTTTCAAAATATGATTTATGACATAAAGATCCAATTTTCAACTTCATGACCGTATCCTTGAACAATTCGTCGTAGTTTATCATACTGTTTGTCTATGGTTCTTCCCCTAACTTTGTGCATTGTTTTTGATTTAAATATAGTAACTTTATGGTCTTCAAAATCTAAGTTTCATTGAGAGACGAATAAAATAACTTTTCGTATAAAAAGTTCGTTAATATTTACCTTATATTTTTACTTCAAAAGTCCACTCGGGATTTTAATAATTTCTTATATATAAAGCTTCATTTTGAAATCCTAAATGTGTATTTTTACTAACTAAAACAGTTATTTATATACATACTGGCTTATATTTCGTATCTTATTTTTTTTGTTTATTTTGTTTAGTAGTTGGCCGAATTTCCATCGCTTTATAGGCTTATTCATTACTAGCGGAGATGAGTTTTATTAGTTGATCCACATCGTTCAAATACTTCTATCGGTAGTTTCTTTAATATAAGGTTGGATTTAAATTTTACGGAATATTATCAAACCGTTAATAATTTCAATAACTACGTTTAGGTTATTTTTATTGAAAATTTTAATCATTCTATCATATTTACGTAGCTTATATTATACATATATTCTGTTTTGTAATAGCAGAATCATTATGTTAATCATTGATAAAAAGTTCCTAATGTTAAGGACATTATTGAACTAACTCCCTGCGGATTCCATTAACAATTATCAAAAGACTCTACCATATGACGTAAGCATTTTCTAAGTATTTCTTACTAAATGAAATTCACGTATTAAACGAGGATATGATTCAAAAACTAGTAAGTTTAGCACTAAACCATAAGGATCCACGGTGTTATTTTGGCACTTTAGAGCTATTTAAAGGTGTAACTCTTAACCTATAAAGCTTTCAATCTCCAAAGCAAGGATATCATACGCTTGTAAGAATAATGTGAATTCTTTTTTAACCTTTACAATACTTTAAAAATCTTTAATAAACATCTATTTATATTATTTTGATGTCAAATTAAAATTTTGTCGTCACAAAATTGGTAATAACATCGTAGACAATTACTCTTAATAGTTTCACATACATGTCATTTATATATATTTAATACCCTTTAAATATGTTTTTCCAATATTGACTTAAGGACCTGAACCCCGTGATAAGAGGCTATCGAGTTCACAACATAAAAAAACAGATATATTATCCGAATAGAAGTCATCAAGTAAAATTGTTCAACTGAAAGCCTGATCGTTATTTAAAGTAAACCTAAATCCTTTGGATTTTTAAACGCGGGTTCATTAATAATATTACAGCTTTTCGATAACCTTCAATACCAAATAATCCATTTTTTTATATTATATAGATATAAAGAATTTTTGAAAATTGTCGATGATTGGTCAATTAAAGTGTCTATATAGATAATATATCTTTTATATTGGCAAATATAATACTTTCATATTTAATGCCTCAAAATAAAACAATTTATATTCTTATTGAAAAGAAAAAAAAAAAAAAAACCTTCATCCTATTTTAACTGATCTATTAACGTTAATATTAACGTCGACGCCCAGAATATCTATATTTTTCAGGTAAAAACGAAATGATGCAGGGGGTTTTGAAATGCAAAATATAATCAGTATCATAACTGTTTTTATAATCATTAATTAAAATAACGATATTTTCTTATATGAACCAAAGTAAAACTTGGCTTTACCGGCATCTTAAACTTGAACTTCTTTACAAGAATACTTTCCTATCGTAACGCGATATACTACAGAGAATTCCCCGTAAGGTATTTTATTATCCCCATCTATCTGGTATAATTTCGTCCAACGTGTACTCGGCTTAACAATCGCAAAAAATGAATATATATAAAGAATTAAAGGTTTAATCTTTATAATATTCATAAGAATCTTCGCCTATCAAATGTTATATTAAAAGGTATAATCGATTAGTTATGATGTTACTTTAAGAATAATATTTTTATAACACACGATTTGATTTAAATCGTTATTTTTATCGTTTAACGTAACCTCGCTTTAAAATCAACAATACGGTTCAAGTACTTCTTTCATTAAATAGTAAAGTAATAGGTATAATATATTATATATTATTTTTAATGCTTAAAATGAGGAGCCCATTTAATCAATAGCTAGAATTACGACAAATTCAATACTTTTTATTAATATTAAGACAATATTACCTATGGTTATTATATCGATTGAAGCTTTAAATA
Organism: Anisogramma anomala; assembly: GCA_038502455.1. Lineage (NCBI taxonomy): Eukaryota > Fungi > Ascomycota > Sordariomycetes > Diaporthales > Gnomoniaceae > Anisogramma > Anisogramma anomala. Next base: position 11,619,248 of record JASMMZ010000003.1, on the reverse strand, counting down.
CGTAATTAATTCTAATATAACTTTTAATTCATAAGGTTTGACTATATTTTAAATGTTCAGACCTGCCGTATCTTTGGTTAATGTAATATTCAAGAAAGAAAAAACCGGTTTTTTTGTCCCAATTATGAAAATTGTCAATGTAGGGAAATACAGCAACTAAATTCGGCGTACATACCATCAAAATCGTTAACAAAGACCGTAACAAGCCCAAAACACGTTTACATGTAGAATTTCGACATTATAGAGCGTATTCAAACTTGCTAACACCTATCAAAATTATCTGTACCTGCTTACGTAATATATCTTCTCTAACATGTATCTTCTCCATCGCTTATTAATAAGATATGAACTTATCGGACATTTAATTACAGATATGTACAAGTATCTCCTCCTTTTTCCTCTTAGCTATTATTATTATCCAATATGTTATAACTCAATTCGTGTAATATTGTGCAAGGTAGATATCCTATTGGAAGTGAACTTTTATTCAGTTTTGAATTTCACAAAAGGTAAGTACTTTAGTTCCATAGGTTAAATCATAGTTTTTGATATACCCTGTAAAGTTTTTTAGAAAGTAAGTAGATACATGAACATTAAACCTTTCTTAACTTATAAATGTTTAAAATCAATATTATTTTCGAAAAAAAAATTATAATATGTTTCGTCATACCTTTATATATTATTCCAAACCTTAGAGTAGTCCGTGTAAAGTTTGTAGTTAATATTGACCGTTTCAACTAGTTGAAAAATAGATTACACTAATTGTCTTGATCATTAATAGAACTTCTTACTATTGACTTAGGGTTCAGGCGTCTTAATATTAAAGTTTACTATTGATATTTCAACTTAACGTGAAAGGTTTTATATGAAAACTTGTGGTAAAATTATATGAATAAGCGTAATTTTCTTTAAATTGCTTGCATTGATCTATGCATTACATAATCCCGTCTCGCCTAGATTTACTAATTTGATATTTTTTAATATCATTATAACGATTTGATTCTCTTCACAATATTTATTAACTAATCATTCAATCGCGTCTTCATTGATTTCCTATATCGTATTAACAAAATCTATTTTATATGATTTTCCTTTTCCGAGTACTTAACATATGTTACCACGGGCAGTAGTAAGGTTGCCTAACAAATTAACGTGTTTATCAAGTTGTGAAATATAGTTCAAAGTTTAACTTATTTGAGAATTAATAAGTAGTCCCTAGAACGTATGTAATAATGGTCGTCCATAATATCATTTTATTCCTGTCTCAAATTTTGGGTTGAATAAATTTAAGGGTAGTTTTTTATTGACGTTAAGTTTAAAAATATTTTCGACAGATTCTTCTTTTTCTTGAGTGTAGATATCTTAGGGTCGAAAATATTTGTTTTTTAACTTATCTTTAATCATTTCAGAAGTGTTGGTTCATATTTGTAAAATTTAGCCTTTGAAGTATTCGTAAAATTATCAAAAGATTTATATACTTAAAATCATTTTATTAAAGTTTAAGTCGAATTTGAATTATCCAATAAATTCAATGAGGTATTTCTTAGTTAAATCGGTATCTACTTCCTAAATCCAGAGTTTTTCATCATGATCCTCAGCTAAAAAAGATTTAAATACCTCAATGGTTTTCATATTCAATTTTTCCGATGTTATTTTAACGTTTTGGTTAAGAGATTGTCGTTGATTTAGGAGGGAGCGAAGATTTTACGATTTGAACTTAAAATTACATAAAGTAATTGTTTGTTACGACTTATCAGTTCTTCGTGTAAAACTGGCGTTTGTTGGAATTGCAGTCAATTGCAGTACAATTAAGTCAACTATACTTATAGTTAGTTTATTGTACTGGATGCAAATTGACTGTAGTTTGTGGGATTTGACTGCATTGACTGCAAGTCAAGTGCAGTAGGTGCCCAATTAAAAGTGGGGCACGGGCCAAAGCAGTTGGCTATATAAATTAGTGTGCAGACCGGCTAGCAGTATCCTAAACTTAGAAGGAACACATCATCACTTTTAATGTAGCATCAGTTACTTCGACCATAGAGATTCAAATCGACTACGTTGTGATGATAAAGGGCTACCAACACTAAAAGATGCTTATTATGTTAAGTTCAAATAAGCTACGTAAAATAAAAGGCTACTTTTCCATCATTACGCTTTGTCTAGTAAGGGTAAAGGAAAGGTTTTTTCGAAGGACCCCTATAAGTTATTCGGTTTTTTGAGGCAATAAGTAGGAAATACTTATAAATTTTGTAGTTGTTCGCGGTAGTCTATAAGTAGCGACGGTATTCCTATTATCGAAAACACTAAAAAACATTCATTAGACTAGTTTTAGAAGAAAACATTAAGAATAACAGCCTAAAAGTATTCAAGATTACCAATTAGTGTAGTTAACAAACATATAACTTGATATTATTAAGTTTACGTTTATGACGGGTACTATTAATATAAATTTTGAATCGTAAAACCGGTTAAATTCCACAGATTTTGACAAATACTAACTTTGATGGAAAACCTACAGCCCAACTTCCTTTTACACTATTTTACCTCCTATATCATTTGAACTTCGTTACGATAGCTTTAAAATATAATAGAATTGATACTGTTAACAACCCTGTTAGAAAGTAATTAATTAAAGATATTAGCATTATCCTCATAAAGTATTATAACTAAGACCTCTAGTTTGTGGACGCCGACAAAGACTTTTTAATAGAGTATCTTATTAACGTAATCGGCTTTCACATTGTCAATTTATTCCTTACTGAAATCTTTTAAAGTTTAAAATCATGTGATAACTTTTAAGAGTGGTTTCGAGACTAGAATTTAAATATGTGGAAAATGGTAAATGAAGAGGTTAATATGAGTCTGAAAACTAAGCTTATAAACAGAGATATGGACTTTCCTACTAAGAAAAGAGAAGGTGGGTAATCTAACAAACTTACTTTATAAATACGCTACCGATGAGAACCTTAAATGGGTTTACGAGGGCAAAAACCAAGGTATCGCTGGCAACAACATCTTTTAACGTCTTTACACACGTTTATATGGTCCTACTTAAGCCTAAATGAGTTTATTAGATCCTTTTGTCCAAGTTCTTCAGCGGACTAGTACTATTAGCCGTAAAGAATTAATTAACTCGCGTAAGATAAGTGTTTAAGTTAACCAGTTAATTAAGTAAAAACATTGAAGTTACCCTTCATACTAAGAAAAGTATTACTATATCCCCCACGAAAACCTTGAAATTTCATTCCCTTAAACCTCATAGTACGTCGAGTTTTAACAGGAAAATTAATGAAGGAGCTACTTTACGCGCAAGTTTACTATAAGTACAACTATCGGCTTTTTCCCTCCAAATTTAGCTAAAGTTAACTATCCTACCTATGAAAACGAACACCTTCCCTAGTACCGGTTGAAGGATCCAAAGGGTCCCTATAACTAGTATATTACCCCCCCCCCCTCTCACGAAATATCCCTATAGTGGATACGAATTACGCTGTAATTATAAAGTTTTTTAAGATTTAAGGAGAAAAGAAGAAGTATTACGGTAAGTTGTATAACTTTCACGACATCAAATTACGCCCATCTTTTAACATTTACCGCCAGATAAGGATTAAACTGCCAAGTTTTTATTTCCTTTTTCCTAATATCCTTACTGGTTAAATAGAGGATTGCTACCTTCGTTACTTAACGAATTACTCTTTTTTTCGAGAGATCTACAACGGGTTTAACGGTTACTTCAAATACGATATTAACATCGCTAAATACCATAAAAACTGGAATATTGTTAAGTGGTTTTACATATTAAATTATAAAAATGTCGGAAACTAAAATAGATTTTCTTAATTGGATATTGAATAGGTCAATCTTTTTCTAGTAGTAACAGGTAATGTGGGAGTTGGTGATAACATATTACGTTAGTAAGTGCGGTTAGTTGTTATGGGCTACAAAGAGTTTAAATACACTCTATAGTACCTTGACTCTACCTGTAAAGGGTTTTTGGCCAGTTGGGGTTTTCGTTTACGACTGTAATAATACGGGTAGAAAGTTTGACTAGTTTATATCTTTAACCTAAAAAGTATAACGACGACGATAAACCCCCCCCCCCCCTATACGTACTACATCGACCGTAAATATGGTAAGCCTAACTAATACAGCTAACGAAATTTACGGACCTGTAGATATAATCATTAATTCATATACGGAAAGAAATACCCCTTTTCTTTGAAAGCTTTGAGTCAGTTACGTGAATTCACTTTGAACACTAGAGAATAATAGATTTACGGTAAGTAAGGCTATAAAAAGCACGTTATATTGTTGCCGAAAGTAAATCGAAACAGATGATACACTATATATAATACCCTTTCAACTTTAGGTAGGAATATGTTTAACTCGTTACAGACTTTAAAGGTAAGGAGGTTAAAGATAAAAAGAACAAGCCTCAAGTTACCGGTGGGTATGAAAATATGAAACCTGGTCCGAAAGTAACGTAATGACCTACCAACCACGTTTTCTTTTATCATCTAACAAGTTAGAACCCCTATCGTCATTATAATAACACATACCAACCACGTTTTTTTTTACCATCTAACAAGTCAGAACCCTTATCATCATTATAATGACGAAAACCATAGCCTTGCACGTTTATTTACTATTTGCGATAGTTACGCAAAGCAAGTATTTTAGGTTATTATGCTAAATATTGAGATAATCACGTAATTAATAGGAGGCTATTTGTAATACTTCGCGTTGCGAAGTAATATTAATATTATTACGAAATTTAACTTTATGGATACCAGTAGGGCTAAAATTGGCTTTAGCTTTGAAAAAAAAATTATTAGAATCTACAACTATTACTACCTTCGTTAGCATTAATATCTTTTATATTTTTGAATCACCCAATCTTTTCGGTTTTTATCTTAAAGATATGAATTACTTCGGCGTTAACTTTAATATTTGAATTGATAAATTTGTTTAAGTTCATTACTATGAAAGGTTTTTATTCAATTTTAAAAAGGAGTACCTTTGGTTTGATATTTAAGGGTTAAAGATAGTAGTACTAAACCTGACGAAATTAGAACTTCGATAATTATATAGAAGTTTTAACTACCCGGAAAATAATAGGCTGTATAAAGTCATTGAAGCAGCTGGATACGAAGATATAGACTTTCCAATGCTGGAGGCAATTGAACGGTTTCATTACTATTATTATTATTAAACACACCCCCATCCCCCTCTAAAATGTTAGTTCACTTTAAAAAGGATTCAAAATTTAATTTTAAAGATTTCATAAACGTGTTGTACTTAGAAAAAAAGCCATTAATTTACATGATTAACTGTCTTAGGGCTTTATACGGTATTAAATTCTTGAAAACTATTATAGTGACGAGAATGCAGGAGGTATTACATATTTTGTTGGTTAATGCATACCTGTGATCCCTAAATGTATTGGTTCACAATACCAGTATTAATTTTTCCGCCATATAATTTTAAATCAATATTAAATCTATAAAGATTTGGTGCAAAAATAGTTCTGTTAAGAATTATTAGGGTATTGATAAAGTTGAAAAGGCTTATACACTCTTACAAAGGGTTTATGATATTATTACTCTAGAAATTGTAAGTTTTACAAGTTAGGAAATACGGTTTTAGATAGTTGTTAAATGTTTTAATGATATTATTAGCCTTAATGGTTTTATGCCAATTTTTTTAGCATTTGAAGTTTACCTACATATCATGATTGAATAGCTACTATCTTTAAGCACGCAAAAGCGTGTTGTAGTATATAGTAAAGACCTGAAAAAACCAAGGAAGGAATCGGCACGCCGCCAGATTAACGACGCACTTAATACTAGGAACGGATTATCGTTAATGGATATACTGTTTTTGTCTCTTTAAACTAAAGTCTTTATATGGCAAGAGCCAAGACAATGGGATGGACCTTATAATATATCAAGAATCGTTAACCTAAACGTGGTAGTTGAAACTGTTAACGGCCTTATCACTTTTTGTATTATATAGAATGAGCTGTACAAAAGAACCCTTAAGTTTGATAAAAACTTTTACGTCGAAGACTCTCGAGCCAAGAAGATTAGCTAATATAATCCTCTCAAATCGATCCTTGATAAGCCTATGAAATATTGACAGCATGAAAGACTACTAAAGAAGAGGATACATATTGAAGAGGAGGACTATGATGAGGACTTTATGTTTGAAAAGGTTTATGCAACGTCGTAAGTGTTTTAAAAAGGAAATTCTGACAAAGAACTTTTTTTTAAGTTACGTGTTGTGGGCATTTTTATTATATCTGGTATATCTTTTGAGGAAAGCAACCGAGTAAAAATCGATGGAATTTTGATATGAGGAGTTACTGAACTTATTATGTTGAATTAATTAAAAGGCCAAGACCTTATGATATTTTAGTCGAGGATAATTTATGAAATCAAAGGTAAGATTAAGAATCGGATATACGAAAAATTACAGTTAATCGTTCAAAGATACGGCAATAAAAGTAATGATTAAACCATTATTCAATAGTTTATAAACTAAAGGATTAATCAGCGTTCAATTGTCATAATTATCATTAGTTTAACTGATAGCGTAAATGGTAAGGTTAAATTGAACGACCGTAATAAAATGTAAACGTATACGTAATTTGCCACCAATTTTTAGCGAATTATATTGTTGTAATTACCGAAAGAAGTAAAAGATAAGTTTCTGACGGGTATGGTAATACGTTGTATTAAACGTTCGTACGTATTAGTCGAAATAGATGTTTTTTAGCTTTTAATATAACAAACCTAATTTAAAAATAGGTTAAGTATAAAGATTTCAACGTTCGACTTATGTTTATTATTTACGCAAGGAGATTATTTTGGTATTGTAGGTATATAAATTAACGATATCTTCTTTCTGTGATGTACTAGGTTTGTGGCGGTGAAATAACGTATTATTGAGAAGTTAGGCCTTTGGAAGTATAAGACGATTAAAACTTTGGACAGAGGTATATAATTTGACTTTAATAAATCGTTAATCAGTATCTATAGTGTGAAGGCAGGTAACGATATACGTGATACATGTATCAGCTTACGTTAAAAAGGGTAAGCTAAGAGCTCAACAACGATTAATAAAGCCGAAGAGGTAAGATTATAATGATATCTAGAATAGAGGGCCTATATAGCCTATATCGCCACGTTATTCGAACTGGAGACATTGTACGACCTATCGATTTCGTCATAAATATAATATTTATAAGATAAGGACTTTAATAGGTTGAATTAAAGTATTCTATTGTAAATTGATAATTGAGAAAAAGGTATTCACATAGTTTTGGTGAATTTAACGACGGATAAGTTGATAATTTTCACGGACAGCTGCTTTACGAAAAATATGAACTCTACATCGTAAATAAGGTTCTTTATAATATTCCTTAGTAACAAATAGTCTAATAAGCAGTTTACGGTTACCGGTAACCTCGTATACAATATATCCGTTAATTATAATCGTATAATACGAAGTGTATTGACCTTAAAGCTTTACTATATAATGGTAAGCTTCGACATCAGTATAGTAATTAACGGCATATTAAAGATTATTATTAAATATCAGAGATTATCTCCAATATCTGTGGTTATATATACATATTCCCGAAGCCTGTACAAGTACCTGTCAAAGCTGGAAAAATTAATTAAAAACATCTAATAATAAATGTAATGGTTTAAGAGTGGTATACTAAGTCTTAGAAATCGAGAAATCTCGGTACATTAACGCCAAAAATAATCCCGTTAACGCTATTACTTAGGTCACTCCCAATAGAGTTTTGGAAAGATTTGTGGATAGTAATACATTAATTATTTAAATCGAGGGTTACGTATCCCATCCGGAACATAAAATTAAGGAATAGTGGTATCTCAGTGAATTAGAGGACTATTATGGTAGCGATAGCGATAGTAACAGTGATAGAAGCATTAGGTTAAATTATTGGAAAAAGGTACGTCATTTGTGAAACTCGTAATACGCATAAGTTTGTGGCGAAAAAACTCTATACAGGAGTTGAGGAATAAAAAGCTCGGAGATATATGGTAAAATACCGTAATTAATACTAGGTTTATTACAAATTAACTAAAATTGATAAGGGTGTATCGTGTGAATTAACGAGTGATTTGAAGAATTATCACTAATTGTTGACTGGTTACATTGACATATAAGTATAAAACAAAAGCTGCCAGTATTGAAAAAGAAGTTAATTTCAGTATAGGTAAGTTAAATATACTTACAGTTAATTGATTATACTGATTGAAAATTGACTGTAGTTTGTAGTTTTTGATTCATTGACTGCAAGTTAAGTGTAATAAGTGCACACATCAAAGTGGGGTACGGGCTAACTTAGTTGGTTATACAAATTAGTATATAGACTAGTTAGCAGTCTGCCAAACTCAGAGGGAACAAATTACTACTTTTAATGCAGAACCAGTTACTTCGACCACAGAGATTCGAATTGACTACATTTCAACAATAAAGGTCTACCAACAGCGTTTTTATATATTTTCGATTTGGAGACCTTAATATTTTTCACTTAATGTTACGATTTTGACTTTTTTGATTACATACTTCAATATTAATTTTGCGATAACTGAAAAATTTCACTATTTTTTAATGTAGGAATAGGTTAACGTAGGAAAAGAAAGTTTTAAATTATCTATTGACAAAGTTGTGATTTGTTACTAAAGTGTTTTAAATTTGAAGGTTTTACATTTATGATTTACCATAATAATATTAATACTAATTTAGTTGTTTACCAACTTTACAGGTTTTGTAAGGTGAATAATCTCTTTCAACAATCAATTTTGAAACTTTAAATGGTTAATTTTACTATTTTTGAAAGCTTAATCAATAAGAATATCTTAATAATATCAATAGCGATACCGTTGTCACCTTTAATTTTCCCTATAAACCTCCGTAATTTCAAGATATTTCCTATTAACTACTGTTAACAACTTCGAAGTTTGTTAGAGTTTTTTTCAAAATCGTTCTCTCTACTTGTCCAATACAAAATGTTATAAAAAGTCGTCTATTCTTCTTTTTATATTATCAATATTGAACTTACAGTCAAAAAATGATTAGTATTGATAAATATTTAGACGTTATAACGTTATAGATTCGAAATATCGTCTGATCAAGAGTAATATTTCAAACAATTTATGGTGAATTCATATTTCTCCGAACTTTGGCAAATAGCTAGCACCTATGCAAACTAATTTATATGAGAAATTACTTAGAACATACCTCACACTAAATTATATACTCTACTACAATTAACTCGAAGCTATTGCAGTGAAAATTGACTACACTACATTTTAACACTATCCCAATAGGAAAGAAAACCTTGAGTTTATATAAAAAAAAACCGTAAAATATCAAGTTACATTCGTTAGTCGAAGTTATAACCATCGTAAAATTTAACCTCAATATCAATCTATCACATGTCGAGGTTACCACCGCTACAAAACTTCGTAATTTTGAAATATTGGTAATTTTGTCGAGCCGTTTTTACTATATATAGGTTTTGAATTATAACTTAGATTACACTAGACCAAAGCCTTACAACATTTTATAACGGTAAATTGAACCTCATCAACAAAATTATCATTGAATATTTTATGGAAAAGTGTAAGATATTATCGAAATTTCATTTAAGTATCGTTTCAATCCGTTTTTGTAAGCTAGTTACCGTATTTTCAACTTATCGAATCTGTTTATAGTCTTTTAGACGTTGCAACGATTGTAGATTCGAATTGTGTTTAAAGTAACAGTAGTATTGTATGATCAAGTAGTGTATATATTACTTCTAAATTTGGCAGACTGCTAGCCGGTCTGCATACTAATTTGTATAGCCAACTGTTTAGCCCATGACCTAGTGTAAAGTGAGCACCTACTGTACTTGACTTACAGTTACCCACAAAAAATACAGTAGACCTTTAGGCAGTAAAATCAAATTATTGACAGTATAGTTAACTTGAGTATACTGTATTAACTGTTGTTTTAACACTGGCGACTTTTTTTTTGTACTTGAAAACTAGTGTGGCCAACCACTTATTTACGGTTATCTCCAAAGTTTCTTCTCGCTTCGTAGGTTAGACCACAGTTAATTACTGTTTGTTTTACACCCAAATTGTCTTTAATCACAACCTTCTACCCTATCATTACGAGTTTTAACTTTATTCATTGCCTTATACAAATTTTTTACTAAAAATGTTAACATTATTAATTTATATACACAAGTTAAACATGCTAATAAATTACCTCAGCATTAATCATAACTTCAGCTTTTACCCCTTCGAAGTTTGTCAATTAATTAGGATACCTCTATTTCCTCTTTTGTTTACCATCACATAATATTTTAATAGATAGCCCCTTAACGTAGCCTTTGATACGTATAGTAAGCTCATTATTGCTTAGAACCTTTTTCAAAGCCATTTTTAGTGTTAATTTAGCTTTAAAATTATTAAGGTTATCTTTATCATCAATCCACCTGATCTTTATATTTTACTGCCCTTAACAGCCTTGCGGCAAGCTATTACGTTGATAATAAGGTGTTTTTATCAGTTATTTCTAGTTTTAAGGGGTATTCGAATAGACTCTTCGTGTTGGTGTAAATAATAACAGAGATAGGTGGAATTCTTAAATATTTGATTACAATGTTACATATTTCCTATATAACTATACTCACATTGAACCCGGTTATTATACCATAAACTTTGAAAGAAAGTATGCTTTTCGTGATCTTTTTCATTTAAAAAATGTCTAGTAAATAAAATTACCCATAATTACAAACTGGTCATCCTATAATCTATCATTGTTTACGATCGTAACAAGGAATCCGATCTGTAATAACAGATTAATGTGGTTGTTAAAGGAGTCGTCCTTAAAAATCATCAATTTAGCCCTTGATAAGTTGATATAAACTATATTGATTCCTTGGTCCAAGTTCCTTATTTACAAGTCCAACCTCTTGTTCAACCAATTGTAATCCTTATTAATTGGGTCTTGAGCTTATTCTGCAACCAATAAATCGTACGATGCTTCCGGCTGACACAAGATCTCGATATAACTGCTACTGACACGTTGCTCCAAGTACTTTTAAGCCTTTTACCACGTCAATCTTATCAATCTTATGCCAGGCTAACGACTTTTCCCTTTTAACGGAAACCGAAGTCAACTTTATTAACACCATGTATGCGGATTGACGATTCATATAGTCCAGGTATTCGCTCTACGTTGAGGTTGAAATTGGTTTACAATTTCAAAACTTCGAGTCCTTAATCGCACGCTATTCCAATGATACAAAGCTAACAGCTGCAACAAAAATAGTATGATAAATATTGATATGCTAAGATAATCAACAAATATAGGTTGTAGGTTAAAAATTTCATATCTAACTATTTTTTTTTGTAATTCACTATCACCGGGAAGTATCCACTATATATCTAGTATCATGCGGCCCTAGCTATTATAAAAGTTATAAATGTTGGCAGGAAGGCTCGCAACTTGATTATTCCTGCCCTAAAAAGACTACCGTATCCAAAAATTGATGTGTACAAAATGTATCGTATAATCCATGAAATAAACTATTGTAAACAAAAGCCTTTCATTCTCCTACTAAAACAAAAAAATGTATAAAGTTAGAAACCTAATGTGATATACCTGCTGCCATTTTTACAATAATGTATTATACGTAAATACTAAATGCTAATAGAGACTTATATTAACTGTATTGGTCTTTATAACGTATTTCAAACTTAATCGGATTATAAATGTGAACTACATTTATATAAGTTTTTTCACGATCCATGTAAAAGAGGGAGAGAATTATTAGGTATTCCAAAAAATAGTTTCAACCTGTTATACTTGAAATATCGCAAAATCTATCGCCCTATATTCGCAACCTTTGCTTATAAAATGAAATCACAAATAAAACGTTTGCAAAAAGACTAACCTTAAGTCAAGCTTACAAATAAAGCTTTACGGTATTTTATAGTTTAGGAACCCTCAATATTATACGGGATTGAAAACAGCAGCTTTATTTGGGTCGTTATATGCGGTCGTATCAATCCTTATTTGATGCTTATTCGTATCGAAAATCTGACAACGGTCCAAAAAAAAGTAAAATAACTTATAGAACACATATAAATTGGTTGAAATCCCGCAACGATAGTGCAGATATACTCTACAACTCGATCGGCGAATCACTTTTTCGCCACGGGCCACAAACTCGAGGAGTGTACAAAATAATAAAAAATGTAAAATAATAAACAGGTGATATGCAGAGAAAAGTTTCTCGTAAATATTAAAAGCCATCCAAAGTTAAGTCAAAGATAAAAAACCCGTTAAACGAACGGTGCGCCAGTATAAATAGTAACAGATTATAAATAAATGAACAAATAAAACCTTTATATACAAACTTTAATATTAAAGGGTTTTAATATCTTTAAACGTCAAAGTCAGACCTTAATTATACCGTAGTATAAGATTGGGGGGCTATATTGGTAAAAGTAACAAGGGATAGAATCATTGTTTATAAGGGTTGTTTTTTAAATACACCACTATGCGGGTGGTGCGCCGGGTTAACAACAATCTTTCTATTGAAAAAAGGGTTGCCTGAAAAGATTCAAGTATTCGTAAAGCCGATTAATGATATTGTGGTGGAATAAGGTATATGTGAAGTGATAGTGTTGAGAACGACTGAACTTGAAACATTCTCTCGAAATTGGGCACTGTTGGGATTTACAATGTAAGCACCCTACCTTGCTTAACAGGGTAATCCGTGCATCCATTCAAAGAAATTTGATGTAATGTCGAATATGTCATACCTAACGTTGACTTAAAGTATAATTGTAGTTAGAAATCAATGGACGCCAGTGTTAACCAATACCACAACTATGAAGAGTGAGCTTTCCATTAGTTTTTGCCAGAAAACTTTTGTCAATATGATCACCAAACATCAACTAGATTGTATCAAGATTTGGACTTTACATTTATTACCATATCATCAAGCGATTATACGTGATTTTTCATATGGTCTCCTTGTAATATTGCCTTTAATCTGGTAAATAATCCTTCATTTAAAAATCGTAACGCTGGAGTCATAGAGTTTAAAGTCGCGTTTGGATACAAATTATGAAACTCCTTGTATAAAGAATATATTAATGTCAAACCTATGACTCTATTCAAATGATCTGTCTAAAGTCATAATAATTCCTTATACATGGAGCTTGACAGCTAAGTTTTGATCATACCTATTTTTCCTATCAACTGAAGCAATGATATAAGCACGCTCCGGTGTGTATTTCTTATTCTTATCTTTGGTGTTCCTTCTCTTTGTTAGTCAACCGCGCCGACGTCTTTCTATCGGTTTTTCTGTTATGAAAAGAGGATAGTTGTGTTGGTAAATTCGCTTATTTTGAGGATTGTTGGACCTAGAAGAGATGGTAACCCCACCTATCGTTTCTTTATTCTTCTATATATTTACCTACTGCAAAATCTACAGCTTAAACTTAGACTTAGCTTCTTCATCTTTTAACCATTACTGCAAAAGCATACCACCACATATAATTCCAATAAATGGTAGCTGTAAGAAACTGATTAAGTTGACACCAGGTTTCATTACCACTAGGCTTTCGTTGTTATGGTCCGACCTACGATGGTAAGTCAAGTAGGTGCCAAATGGGATTTACTATTGAGGTGCGGAGGAAGACTAGAAGAGGCTACCATGGTCCAACGTGTAGGGCCCTTAGGCAGGGCCAATGCCTAGCCCGTTATGTGCCCTTACACATGCCATACACGGACCGTATCCAGCTTATACCTGAAACGAGCCTTGTCTGCGCCCGAGCCGGGCCTAAACTGGGCTTTACCTATCTCGTTACATATACAATCATATAATCTATAAGCTTAATAACCCACGGCCTAAGTTTATAACATACCCCCTCCTCCCCGGATACTATAAGGGCTACAATGCCCCTTTGGATAAATACCGGAGCCGGGTCGTATTAACCTAATATGCGACTCGAACGTAAGCCGATAATATTACATTTAATATATTGTATAATGCTTCGGCCGGCCCAACTTATATCGTTGACGCCGTATAATTGTTATGACACGAACTGCAGTTGGATCCTCTGACGCTGCATGTTCCCCACTACGCTTACAAAGCACATTTCCCATGTACGGCACGGCAATTGGACAACGGATGACTCAGCAGAAGTCACGTGACCTGGATCACTTGGATCACCTGGATCACCGGCTCACTTGGATCACTTGGATCACCACCAGTGATCCCGCAAACCTCATACTGGAGCACCCCCAGTATGGGTACCAACTGAAGGAACTAGATATAAGGACATGGTCATCACCACCTTAGATAGCTTCATTAGATAGTTCTTCAGTTGTCAATCTAAGTATTCAGTCTACACACCTGAATAGCCTAACGGCTTCTGATCATCACTCGAACACAGTCTTGATATTGCACCTTTGTTACCTCTGCTACCTTACTGCTAACATAAACCCTCTGAACACCTTCTACATACTCACGGGTATTTAGTGTGATCATTACAATAATGTACACGTTAACGCACCATGTAAAGCATTTTTCCTACCGTTGACGTTATATAACGTACTCGTTAACGCGCCATATAATATAATCTTTTTACCGCTGAAGCCGTAGGACGTATCTGTTAACGCGCCATATAATATAACCTTTTTACCGCCGATATTGTATAACACGTTATAAAAATTTAGGCTTTTATTTTAATGCCGTATAATGCGCCCCGTTTAATAAATAGCCTTTAACGAATCCAGTCCGCTAATTCCTATAAATATAAATACCTTTACGAAATTTTTAAAACTTTTTTTCCCCTTTTATATTACCGCCCCTTTTTTCGCTTACTACCCCTGTTATAACCCTTTTAACTTTTCTTTGTATATACTAACTTGTTCTTCGCGTTGATATATTTTAGTTTTTCTTTAATTTATTATTACAACCGATGAATATAACGGTTTTAACTTCGCTTATATTATCGTTAGCATTGTTAAAAGAAATAATAAACCATCTGATAGAGTATACTACCTTATTATATACTAATACCCCATTACTAATTACTTATTATAACCCCTTCGCGATACAAAGGATCTTTTTATTCTTAAAAATGATAAAGATAAAAATGATTTTTTTTCGTTATAAGTTAAAAAAGTTCATATATTATATATTAATCGGTTTTTAACCTTCAACGTCTTTTTATCTCTTTTTTTAATTTATTAAGTATATGGATATTATGTATATCGAAATGTTCATAATAAGGTAAATTTAAAAATAAACCTTATAAAAATCATAACCGCTAACTAACTTCCTTTCGCAATATATTGAAAAAATAAATTTATTTACGACCTTACCCGGTTTATGTGCATTTTTACGCTAATTAGTTTTTAAGGTAAAGGATAAGGGTTATATTTTATCCTCTTCGCGTAAAAGTTAAGGAAATATCCCGAGTTATCAACCCGTTTTTACCCTTACCTTTTCAAAATTATTGAATTAGTTTATCCGGCTTTGTAATATTGCTCGGGAGTAAGGAGTTTTCACTATACCAGTTATATAGGCCATTACCCCTTTAATTATACGTTTACGTCGCCTTTTCACTTCGAATCCGTTTTTACCTCAGATCTCTTCGTTGCCTTTTATTTTATCGCTTATTTATAAAGAAAGAACGCTTTCGGCTAATCCGATTTTAACGTGTAACGTTTTCTCCCCGATCCCTTTTAATTACCGCCATATACCTTATCGTAATTTGAGCCAAAAAGGTTAAAATAATATAACTACTTCAGCTATATTTTTCATAACTAATATAAGTTACGGTTTATAAAATTTTGTAAATGACGTTTAAATCTTAATTATACGATTTCCGATTTTACCCATATTTTATTTATTAACCTTAAATAAAAACGAATTAATAGGGCCGATCGTAAATAAGCGTAAGATAGTACCCGAGCCAATTACATTACCTAGACCTAAACTAACGTATTACAATTTGTAATAACCCGTTTAAAAGGTCGCTCCTTCTCCGCCCCGCCCCCCTACCTATTTCTTATTAACCATTATTATCGGTTTCTTTTAAAGTTCGTTCCTTATAACGTTATCATTTATTATCGGCCTCTCTTTAAGACAGGAACTCTTCATATTATCCGCTATCGGCCTCTCCTAACGCCCGCCTCTTTTCGCGTTATCCGCTCTTCTTAACGTCGCTTCATATCCGTCCCACCTTTTACCAACCCCCCTTTTCGGCGCTTATCAATTCTCATCATACCTTTTACCGTCCCCCTTCCTTAATATCGCTTAAAGTTCGAAACCAGTCGTAATAAACCCTTTAATGTTGATAACTCCGGTACTTACTAAACCTAAATAATAATAATAATAATAATAATGAATAGATACATTTTCGATGAAATATGGTAAAAGCCGTTTTACGGTCGGATGGGTATTCGAAATAATCGGATAATATTCGTTTTACTCATAATATTATAACTTCGTTCAATAATAAATTCTTCTCTTTAATAATAAATGACATTATTATTTCCAAGGTATAAGATATTCGCTACGTATTTATCGTTTAATATAAACTTAACGTCGTGGTCGGAATATCGGGCTATTATAAATTCGAATATCTCTCGTTTTCTCCTTAGATTTATTTAAGGTTATGATATATTAATGATTCTTCAATAATTTTCACTTTGATTCATTCAAACCCTTCTACTCACCTAATACGTTGCGGATCCTACTCTTTTCCTTTTTCATCACGAAGATATTCAATATTTTAAATTTCTAGTATTTATTATCCCCTATATTATTCGTTACTAAAACTGATTCCGGGCGAATATCAAATAAAGCCTATAAATAAATATGGTCTCAAATCGCCCTTTTAATTGAATTTATATAAAACACTGGATATTTACCAAATATATTTGATATAATATTAAACAGATTTGAAATACCGATTACCCGGTATTAATTATAAGGTTAATTGAGCTTTTTACTTAGACGGTTAATTTTAATATTACTAAAACTTAATCAAATTTAATCCTCTATTTTATAATGCTTCGTCAAACATCGTTAACAACTCGCCATCGTTTTTATTAATTATCAAATATAAGTTTTGGTTGTCTAAGTTCATTCCATCCCTTCGCGTAAATAAGTTAAAAATGTAATAATTCGCTCTTCTGGACTAGTTAACAACTTCGTATCCCCGTTTACCTTCGGAATATATAATGTTTTGTATCCATTTACTAAACGGTTTATATTAAACCCAGTGATTGTCATTTTCCGGTTATATAACGTAAATTAATAAACAGTTAAATATAAAACCTAATCGTATTACAAAAAGACGATAACGATACGTAAATACTTTTAAACCTTTTAGTTTAATTATTAAATACCGTTATTAACTTTTAAGTAATACGCCGTAAATGAAAGTTATTTTACTTTTATTAAAAATAAAAAATATCGTTAATAATGCGTTCATTTAATCCAAACTGACGTCGTTAATAATAAAAATTAAAACCCTATAAAATCTCTAACATTTATCCCGAAAAAGTTTTATATACGTATTGGATATTATGAACTATATAACTTTGAATTGGACAAATTTAAAAAGGCGATTCGTAATAATTAGTAAATATCGAAAAACATTATTTATAATTAATAAGCTAATTATAAAGTCGACCGAAATATGTATTTAATACCGATTAAAAATTGAAAAATTAAAAAAGCTTTATTATAAAGTACGACGAGGTTTTATTCCATGATATTACGTATATATCTGGTATAAACGTTAAATATTTACGACTATTCCCTTTTAATAGTAATTTCGTTAAAAAACGCGAAATGAAATGTTTTTCCCGAATAACCTATCATAAACGAGTCATAAATTTATTATAATATCCTCGTAATTAATAATTACCAGTTCGGTAATTCTAAATGATTACAACAACGTAATATTCCACATGGGTTAATCCCGTCATTTGTAATTTATACTAATTATCTTACTTTAAGTGAAAAGCGTTTAACGCTTTCGAAAACCGTTAAAAAGTTAACCTTATATAATGGGTCGTTTATTACTTTTTAATATTATAATTCCATTTACATATTAGGGCTATAATGAAGGAATTATTCGACGTTAACGATATCGATGGGCTTAACGTGGGTTAGGCTTACGATGGTATCGCTGATACCGTCGTATTAGAATCCCCTAAAGTTATCCCCGATAATAACCCGGACGTAAGCTGGGCCCGGGACGGTACCGACTTCGGCGGCCTTTTAAAAGCCCCCGAGTTCCCTTTCAAATACATATCGTCGTAATCTAGCAATCAGGCTTCCGTTTCGCCAAACTCCTTTATATAACCCATCGTAATTTGTATCCCTCTAATATATAAATTGATTATTACCACGTTTAATATAATAATTAAAATAGGATGAAAGACTCGCAAACGGCGTTTTTAAACTTTAGGTTTACTTTATAACTTACGGGTTAACGTATCCGGGCGAACGGCTAAAGTTAGAGGCTAATACCGTAAATAATATTAAAGAAACAAAAGGACTTCAGTTTACTTAGCTTGGCATTCCGAAATTAATCTTAATAAAGAAAAATATTCCAATCTTTTATAATCCGTTAAAATCGTAAACAATATACAAATATTAAGTAATTCGAAAAACCACGCCTTTGAATATAATACCACCGTAAGAAGTTCCTTATATTAAATGGTATACTTACGTTTTGTATCCGTTCATTATACTAAATGGTCAATTATCAAATTTAAAATACTATCGTTAATCCGTTACGACGAATACCCGTTTTACTTCGTTTGCGAATAGTCGGTTTCCATTACTATAAGCCGATTTAAATTTTAATTTACCAAAATCGGGACCATAATAATAGTATTCTTTAAAAGATAAAATACATATTCCTCCCGTTTAGTCTAAACCTTATAAATTTTTTACTTCGTTAGGCGAACTCAATAATCCGCAAACTTTCAAAATTACTAATAAAATTACGATAAAAATTGGTAAAACCTAAAAAGCTTCGAACCTCCCGAACTGTACGTAATAATTTCCATTCGCGAATTGCCCGGACTTTCTCAGGGTTGACCTAGATATTTACCCTAACCGTTACAATGAAACCTGGGTATTAGATCTCCTTGATTACAAAGTCGCATTTTCAAAAATTAAGATTTAACCCCATATTACGAAGACGTCTTAAAACCACGCGAATTTTCGTTATATAATCCTATTTAATATTTTGAAGAAGATAGAAGGTCATTCAAGTATATTATAACAAAATGATTGAAAATATCTGTTATTATATAATTAATATATCGTTCAAAAATTATTGGCGTTTTCGCTAATTTAAAGGATATAACTAATTATTTAAATAACTTGAACCGCGTACGAAACACCATTTATTATTTTTACCTGGGTATTACTCGAATCCAATGAAACCACATTTTAATATTTAACTTCGTAAATTATATCAACTTCGACAACATACAAAAAGTCTTTTTAATTATAGGTAAAAAAACGGTTTCACTTTTTAATTTTATTTAATACCCGATGATCAATATAAAACCGTTATTCCCCCTTCCCCCCGGCTTATAAATAAGTAATATCAATATCGTTGTCGATAAAAAACTTATCTAAACCTAATTTTTATTTATTAACTTTGTAACCTGTCGTCGAAGTTGAAAAGGTTCATTTTATAACATTAAGTATAACTACTTTTAAAATCGTTTCAATGAAAATCCATTTTTATTCGGTTTCATATAAATATAATAACCGAATTTATCTTTAAAGAAAGGTAAAGTTATAACTTTCTTTTTATCAAATGAGTTATCAAATATAACCAGTTTTGATAACAAACATAATTAATCATTTTTGTAACCGTAATCGTCGTCGTTATTTACAAAATCCGCGTTATTTGATAAAGGCATATAATATAAAGTATTCGAAACGGGTTTCCAATACGTTATATTTTTCGGTACAAACTTTACATTAATCCGAAAAAAACCGAATGTATTACGCTATATATATCTCCCATCTGAAAACGTATCTATATTACATCAATAATTAAATCTCCTTAACTTTGAACTATTAAGCAACCATTATTCGCGTTTGAGGTTAATTATTAATATTGTATCCAAAGTATTTCAGAAATTATATCTCGCGTTACTCCGGGAATAATATATTTTAATATGGGATTTAACTTCTTATCAATATTCATATGGAACTTAATCATTTATATAATACGCTTATTTTACCGTAACCTTAATATTATATTAAAAGTTTATAAATATAACTACCGAATTTACTTTATCTTTAACGATTAAATGAAACCTAGTTCAAAATATAATTATAATTATAACTAAAATAAACTTGAATATTTAAGAAGTAGGTAATATCAAAAAGTATAGGAGTGAAAAAGTTTTGTAATTTATACGTATTTCAATTAAATTAAACTCTTTTTTCTTCCATTTTAAAACTACATCGTTAAGATTATATAACCTCTAAACGAAATTATATTTTACAGTTAAACTTTCTTTGTTACCGTTAATAAAAAACCTTTTTTTATCTTTTCTACTTAGGTCGTATATACTTATATAAAAGGAAATATTGGGCGGAAATCGTAATTACGTTAATAATAATTCGATAAACCATAACGTACGTAACGTTTCAAAATAAACTTAATTTAACGTTCCTTTATTATTACATACATCGCCCTACATCTTTAATTCTAAACGTATATTGAACGGGTTTATTAAAATAATTCACTTTAATATTGAAATAATTGATTACGATTACCACAACCCTTTAATGAAAACGTTTAAAAAGTGTAAATTCCCATCATAATTGTATTATTATACGGCAGTTAAATTTAAGTAGATCCCGTTAGTTAACAATCCAAACATCGCTTTAAATTTAAGGATTTTAACTCATTAACGAGGTTGCGGTACTTTTATAGGGCTATAATATAATCCACCTGGCTAATACGTATCTTAATAAATTTGTTGCAAAACGTTACAATACGTAAAAACGTAAATGATTATATTTTACAGCAGAAACCTAATTTAAGCCATTTATTTAAGTTAAAAGTTTGTAAAAACCAACAATAAATAGTATTTATAAGTTTTTATTATTTATAACTAAATTTTTCAATTCCATTAATACCTGATTTACGCGATGGAAATTACCAAAAACCGCTTTAATATAATCGAAAAACTTCCTTATATTATATGTACCTTTGTATTTTCCGATTTTGTAATACACCGTAATAGTTTATTTTACCTATACCTTATAATATCCCTATACATAAAAAAACGCGTATCGATCCTTTTGAATTCACATTTCGTTCTCTTTTAATATAAATTTAATTGTTTAAAGCGTCGTCGTTTACGTAAATGAAATTCGTCAAATTACGGTTAATGATATCGTTTTTATTCGGTGTTAACCGGTAAAAATTTAACATGACTTACTGTTAATTTAACTTCGAATTAGAAAATCTTTATAACGACTTAAACGAAGTCAGATATGAGGTAAACAATTGAAGTCGATTTACCTAATTATTACAGTTATTTCATAATCGAAGTAATATGATTTACGGTATTTTATGAATAAATGATATCGGTTTAAATTAATTTGGAAAGGGTTGGAAATATATTTATAAAAGTAAAAAACTAGATATTTTCCGACGACTCATTTTTTTCGATAACGTTGAAATGTAATACTGAATTATTAATATTGACTTTAAATTTGTTTATGTTAAATAATATTTCTAAAAATGAATGAATAAAACCTTGATAATATATTAAAATTTGATTTACGATACTAAGCTAAATAAGTATTAAATATAATTTATTATAAAGGTACGGGAAAATATTTAAAAAAGTTACCATAACCTAACGTTTAAGGCCCTTAGGCAGGGCTAATACCCAGCCCGTTACATGCCCTTACACGTGCTATATATGAACCGTATCCGGCCTATACCCAGACCTTACCCTGTTCTCACCCGGGCCGGGCCCAGGCCGAGCGCTGCCCATCCCGTTACGTTTACAGTCAAGTAACCTATAGGCTCAATGGCCAACGGCCTGAGTCCATAACATTCGTTTCTACTAGGCTGTTATGACCCAAGCACGTTGGCGGGTCAGGAAACAGGCCAGCATGCAGCTGAGCCACGGAGAGCCTATAATCCAACACATCAGGCGGGGAACATCTCTTATGTAAGCAAGTTGACTAATCAAGTTACATGATGGATCAGTATGGATCAGTTACTGATCCAAGGTGAGGCTACATGGGATTAGTAAGGATCAGCCACCGATCCAAGATAAGGCAGCACTAGATCAGTGGAATCAGTGCGATGATCCAAACGATCCAGTACTGAAGACGGTATGAAGGCACGGATATATAAGGACACGGTCATCACCACATAGAAAGTATTTTCTTCATAGCTCTTCAGTTGTCAATCTAAGTATTCAGTCTACATATCTGAATAGCCTCACGGCTAATGATCATCCTACAGCACGAACAAACATCTTCTTGATATTACACCTTTGTTACCTCTGCTACCTTACTGCTAACATAAACCCTCTGACACCTTCTATTTACTTACGGGTATTTACTGTGATTATTACACAGGCTTTATTGCTGCCAGAGTTTGCAATATACAAGACCCATTAATGTGCAACAATATAAACCATCAAAAAAAATCACTATCAGCTATTAATAACCTATTACCTAAGATATTTGACGGACTCTATCCCTTTTTTCTATTTGGTTTTATGAAAAATAAATAGCTATAAGCGTTGTTAGCTGATTAGTTACTTTTTTTATATTGTTGCGACAATTTCAGGGTTAATAAAACTGCAAAAGACTTAATTGTTAGTCTAACCTTTTCTAGAATACAGTAGCCATTTTGTATTCCACTTTTCTATTACTAGCTTTAATTTTCTCTTACACTTCAATGATGTTTAGAAACTCCATGCCTAATTTTGTCGAAAATTCTGCCTTTTTAGGCAACGGCATTAGCGGTAGCGGCGAATCCCTTACAACTCGTATTTGCAATGTCATTAATCGATAAATTGATTAGCTTTTTATTGTCATGGATGAACATTTTAACGGTTTAGATAATAATATTCATAAGGTGAAGAATTATATAGAGAATTATATTAAGGAAGGAGTTTCCAGGTGAGTTTCTACCGTTTTAGCTGTTATACGACGAGACTTTCCTTATGATTCACCTTAATCTTCCCATCCATCGCCTTACTTTCCCTGTTTAGGCTCCTATATTCGTGAGGAGAAACGTCATTTTCGTGAATATGATCGTCGCTTTCGGGAAAATAATCGTTTGGTTTGCGAGTAAGCTGCCGACTGTCGTAAACCCAAACCTCGAAAACGCGACCGCTTTCGAAAATACAAGTACGAATTATGAGAACACAAAGAAGCGAATAGACGTAATACTTCATAGGTTTTTTAACAATATTTTGCGGGACAATGCGTTTAAGGGGGAGAAAGATTGGTTTCTTTTATCTAGAATACCCTGATACTTTGGATTTAGGTATCGTGACTGCGGGTAAAGAAGTTATGTTTCTAAAAAAAAAAAATTAATAACAGTTAGACTTAATTATGGAAGTTAACCACAAACCCAAGAGTTAATTGGTTAAGATATTTTTAATATATCTATAAGAATCGGCGTTTCATTAGTAAAATTTAAAGCTTATTACATTTAACTGTCGCAAGTTATACTTTCAATTCTTCGTCAAAATCATAAATACTATTGTAGCCAGATTCGCCATGAATTCTGGCTGCATTATTATCAAATACCGGAAATACACCTTCCGTCTTCATAACCTATTGGATAGTAAGAACTGGTTAAAAAACATATTTGAACGAAGATACGGTACGTTAAAGTTATTAAAACTATAGATAGGTATAATGAAAATTAACGAGGAGTTAAAATCGATATCTGATCCTTATTAGATATAGGCACTTAGTAACACTTGCCGTTTCCTTGTCGAATATAATAAATACGCAAATATATAGCTAACATTGAGGAGAATAAGACTACGTTTCTTAAAACAACGGAAAGTAAGTTTTCTTATTATCTTCCTATTTCAAAAGGCGATACCAGAGAGCGCTACAATTCTCGCTGTGACATCGAAAATACTTGCAAAAGGTATAAATATACTCGTTACCCTAGTAATCGCTACTAAACTCAAAATCTAAAGTGCAATCGTTCATATAACCGCTATTAAAACCGCAATTAACATTACCAATGCTGTGAGAATCGCCCGCACCGTAAAGATCGTACTCGTTACCAAGAACGAGACAAACAAAGAGAATAAGTTAAACAATAACGAGAACGAGACAAACAATAACGAGAACGAGATAAACAGAAACGAGAACGACATAACTACAAACTTCGTAACAATCGTAAACGACGCTATAGTAGTTGCAAACGTTGCCGTGATCGCAATCATTGCATATACAAAGTTTATTTAAATACTGACAACAATCAAACCTTGTCATCATTAAGTCAATTCTTATGCTTTTGCTTAACGAATTGATTAAAAAGATGTCGTAGTTAATATAATATAAATACATAAACCTAGCAACAGAATTCACAGTTATTATTGTAAGTCTTTTAACTTGAGAAATTAGTTATCTTTTTACCTAAAAACTTGTTGAGCTTGTGGAACTATTAACATCCACACTATATGCATGGACGTACGTCAGGCTATCGAGTTTACGTTAGATGAAGTCGTCAACAATCTTAAAGAATTATAAGTGATTATATATTGTATTATTAATAAAGAGGTTAATTAGTAAATAGATAGCTGTAAATATTTACAAAATTCTGTATACGGTCGTAATCATATTGTAAATGAAAGTGAAAACGTTAATATGTACCTAGATACTACAATTCTCGTAGAATTACGATTTATAGAAAATTACTTTTCAAAATTTATCGCATTTGAGGTACATGTATAAAAACAAAAGATTATATACAGAATTATAAAACTCTGAATTTGATTAAAAACGAAGTCCAAATGAACCCTTAGGGCCCCTGGCTAAAAATTTGACGCTTTACCTAGAGTATTGCGTAAGACAATAGAAGCCTAGATTGTGAATGTAAAGGAACCAAGGCTGGAGCTGTCGCTCAAGGTAGTCGGAATTTTTCTATAAACCTCGATGAAGAAGGGAAAGTGAAGTACCAATTAGAGAGATGCTATGGAGCTAAGATAGTGCAACTCCCGGTCATGTAACGTGTTGGAAGCATGTTTCTATGCGGCTTCCTCCCTGCTCCCAAGCATCGCAGTAGCGTGTAAAACTACCAGGGTTGGATCTCTGGTAATACTAGCCAGGCACCAGCCGGTAACATCACCCCCAAAGACACCCCCTCCCCTTCTTCCCTTATTTTTGTTTTCTTTTGTTTCATTACGTATAGCGTGGCAAGTACGAAAGAGGGTAAACACGCCTTTCAAAACGTCGTGGTGCTGTGTGAAAGGTGCTTGGCCGTATTAGGCTAAACGTCACATAAAAGGTACCTCAACGCCCTCTCTATAAATAATCCCTAAACTTCAATTCCAAAACAAAAGTTTCCCTTCTCCTTTAACCTTTAATTTTTCGTATAATATTAGTATTATTATTTTCTTTATAATTAGTATTAAACCTTGAGCTTTTAGTATAATACTAATATTATAATATTTTTCGCTATTAAAATTATAAATATTAAGTACTTTTTTACGTTAGTTTTAGTTTAACAATAAATCCTCAATTTTTTTCCGAAGTAGATAAAGTTATTAAAAATAAATATTACATGTTTTAAAACTATTTGGTCCATACTAACGAGTATCAAGTTCCCCACCCTATGAGTTATTAACATGTATCCCGACGAAATATGGAAGTAAACGTATTTCGAATATGTTTATAGGATGAAGTATTACCTTGGGAAATTTTGCCCAAAAACCGAGGGTCAGTAATTCCGATAGATACGAAGAAGCTATTAACAAAAGGTTAAATATTAACATTTGGTGTTGTCTTTACCATGTTAGGGCTATAAGCCGTAGCTTAATCTATTTTTATACGCTGTTAAACCTGAATTCTAATATAAACGATATTATAAAAAAATTCTAAAGTATATTTAACGTTTAACTTTTTAAACCAAAGTAAGTTCAAATTTCCGTAAACTATTTTATAGGTGTTAATGAAAGGTTGAAAAGCCTATAAACCGAGGCAATCGCTGTAAAAAAAAAGGTTATAAAGGTACGTTGAGCTACAAAGCGGAAAGTCGATACCTAAAACGGGGTAGGTTTAATTCTCGTTACTCTTGTACGCTTTAAGAGCTTACGTGTTATATGACTAATAAATAAAAAATGTAATACTTAGGTACTTTTTTCGTAATAAGGTGAAAACTTAAAAGACGCTATTAACGAATGGTTAGAAAACGTTATTATGAGCGATATAAAAACTTATTCAGGTTTCGAAACGTATTAATATTAAATTAGGTCGTATAAATATCAAATTAAACTATTTAATAGAAATAGTTTAGAAACTACTAGATAAGGAATTAAACCAGGATTTCGAGGATATATTCGAGTAAGCCCCGTTATCGTTGTTTCATTTCTGTTTTTATTAATATTAATACGTTTACGTGTTACCCATTCATTAGCGGCTTATATGCTATTTCATTTCATAAAGTAAAGTGCGAATATTAGGCTCGCTTGTAAGCTGAGCGTAAAGGCCTATAGTTATATTTAACTAATTCGTAACGCGATTCGAAGATATTAAGTGTTACTGTATTGGAAAAACTTAAAAGCAGTTTTTATATTAATTATATATAACCTATTTATTTAATTGACACCTATCATTTCGATTAATCATGAAGTCCGGTACATCCGATTTAGGGTTTGTTACGGGCCCGTAAAATACTTTCGATTCGGTATTCGGGTTCTTTTTCGCTATTGTCGTTTATAATATTTACGTCTCACAGTTAAAAGCTTCGAATTTATTAGTTTAAAAACGGATTTGAAGCGGCTTATACAAGCTAATCTACATAAAATAGGGAATATTTCTAACCCGGTACGTCTAATTTAACAATAAAAAAGTTAATTACATGCGTTATTCGGTATTCATCGTAAAATTGACTTAATTTTCAGAAAATTCGTTTATCTTATAGTTTTGAAGAAAAAGTTAAAAGTTGTCATCGACTCGAAAACGTTTTAAAGATAAACTTCGCTTATTTGTGGCTTTTTCTATACATTATTACGTAGCTGTTATTACGGTTTTGCGAATTTCGTAATTTCTCGAATCCGTTAAACAAAGTTTTTAACATTCGTGTGTAGTGTTATAGTCGGAACGAAAAAAACGTTATACTGGTTATACAAAATTGACGTGATAACCGTAGGTTATAAAAAACGGATGAATACTAATAATAATCGTATCCTTATTATTTAACGCTAATTAATTGCCGGGTAATAGAAGGGTTTAGTGGAATGAGGTATAAACGATAAAAAAACGTAAATACGTTAATAATTTTGAATTTACGCATTCGGTTACGTCATCGGTTTAGAGGTAAGAATTAATATATAAACGTAATTCCAATTTCATTAGGTCGTAAAGTCGCTTTTGAAACCTACCAATTTAATTTAAACTACAGTTGTTAACAAACGTACGTGAAAACATATAAAATTGCTAATAATACCTCCAAAACCGCTTTGTATAAGCTTCGACGTTTATAATAGTTATAACCTCGAGGGTAACAGCTTTACTTAAGCGGTCTGTAATAACTGTAAGGTAACGTGTGTCGCTAATATATTTTTAGGGTAAGTTGACTGTACAGTCGATAAAAAGCTCATTTTAAAGCTGTTTATAAACCGGAAGGGATTTGAAAGGTCTTTTTTGACGGTACCTCTAATAGATTACAGGCCTATAAACGTCGCAGTTACAGAAAAAACGGCGGACCACGCGATATAATCCGAGTCAAAAGAACTTTTTGAAAATAATAGTAATAATAACGTCGCGACTCTAATAGTAGGTAAAAAGTAAATTATAGGTAACTTGAATTAATGAGGTATTAAGCGGTTCGTAAACGGGTACCTAAATACGGTCGCGAAACCGCAAAAATCCATCGTTGTTTATTAAGTATTTCGAAATCAAAACCTTAAACGTACGGTTGTCGTCGGTACGGATATCCGCTAAGAAATGTCAGTTGCTTATACGTACCGCGCGTATTAATCGTGGGTAGGTAACATTGTCTATAATAACACTATCTTAATAGTTTTCAAGGTTAACATTAATAAAAAGTTTACAGCCTTTCGGGATAAACTCGACGGCGATAATTAACCGAGAGATATACGTATGCAGGAATGTTTAGCAAGCGGATTATTCGGGACGTAATAATTGGAGTTTTTAACCTAAGTAATATAAATCGAAAAAGCCTTTAAAAATATTTTGATTTTGTTGTAATAACGTATCAGAGTTACGTATAATCTGGTACCATATTATATACCAAGCGAAAACTAAATTACCAAAGTCGTTGAAATTAACGGACTTATCGTTTAAAAAACCGTCGCATAGTTATAAAGTACTATAATTTTTTTAATTTATTAGGATCGTAAACGGATGTGCCGTTCCTCGGAGCTCCGCGTTCCATGTTTTTAAACAACTTATAATTTGTTAACTCCTTGTCGTGGATTTCGTCGTTATATTTCGTGGGAAACAAGCGATGGCAGTAATACGTTATTAGAAATAGGTTACTGTAGTCGTTGAGCTGAATAAGATAGCCTTTAAGGCTTAATTAAAATAGTCGACTTTTAAAAATGTATCGCGGTTAAAATCTTATTAGGCGAGTATAGGTTCGGGGAAAAGCTAAGCTTAAGTCGTTCGAAAACACCTTTTTTAAACTCCTTAACGAAATAGGGAATCTTTATGGGGTAGCCGAAATAATGGTTTAATAATTGTCAAGTAATCGCGAATGAAATATCAGTAAAAAATTGCAAAATCAAAAAAACCTCGTACTTTGAAAACTGACGTAAAAGCTGTTTATTCTCAGATAAAGCATAGATTTTTTAGGTTTATATATATACCGACGCTAACTTTAATAACGAATCCTAAATACTTCGTCTTTGAAACTTCGAATTCGTTTTTAAAAATATTTGGGTCAAATCCCGCGACGTTTAAAGCGTTAAAGAATTATTTAACATTAGCTATATAATTATCGAAAGTACCGTTAAAGTAAATAAAACTTTCATCGAGGTAAACGAAA
The DNA here is from genome assembly GCA_038502455.1 of Anisogramma anomala. NCBI lineage: Eukaryota > Fungi > Ascomycota > Sordariomycetes > Diaporthales > Gnomoniaceae > Anisogramma > Anisogramma anomala. The sequence goes on along the minus strand of JASMMZ010000003.1, from coordinate 11,589,903 downwards.
TAGAAAATATCGAGGAAAGAATATAACTAATTATTAATATACCATAAAAAGGTAACGAGGACGTTAAAAAGATTAAGAAGAGTGATAAGATATTCGAAAATTCCGAAACTTATAAAAAAATAGTCGAGGCCTTTTAACTATTAAAAAAAACGTAAAAAAAATCTTTTTTAATATCGATAAACTTTGAGTTTCGACGTAATTTACATATTATCGTGACTTTTTATATACGGAGTTGTAATTCAATATCAGAAAACTTAACCGGCTAATTAAAATATTTATGCTTAGGTCATTAACACCCATTAAAAGGGGCGCTAACATTATAGTCAAAATTTAAAAAAAAGTTTAATTTTTCGTTGTTCAAGAAGTTAGCGCGATTTCCAATAAAGAACGGTATAGCAATAACTTTATTCGTGGCGTACGCAGGGGGAACCTTTTAAGAGGAAAGTTATTTTGAGGACGTAGGCATGTCGGCAGCTTTGAATTATCGGATTATATTCGTTAAAGTATTTAGTACGTCGGTATTTTTTTATTTTAAGTATTAAGCGTCTTTTCAAACGATTTAATTCCGTTTGATAAGTTTCCTACGTAAAACTTCGGTAAAACTTTTATATTAAGTCGTAAGGTAATCGTAATAAGCCGTTAAGACGTTTTAAAACTACTTTTCAACGTATGCATTGAGGAATTACTTTAAAACCTAGGGTTTTAAATTCGGTAAGTCGAAGGATAAAGATTTAACCCTACGTTATAACCGTTAGTACACAGTTAAAATACCGTCGGAAAAAAATCTAGGTTTATATATAAAAGTATTAGGGCCAAAGCTATCGTTTGAAGTGGTCGGGTTTTATTTATTCACCTTGATAAAACAGGGAAAGAGAAGTCCTGGTTAGGGAGCTATTATGGAGCTAAGATGTTGTAACCCCTGGTCACGTGACATGTGGAAGCGTGTCTCCATACGGCTTCATCCCTGCTCTCGAGCATTGCAGGAGCGTGTAGAACTACCAGGGTTGGATCCCAAGTAATACTAGCCAGGCACCAGCCGGTAACAGTAAATAAACTCGATGTTATCGCCTTTTTTACCAATAGTTGGCTAAAATTATGCAAGGTTAATGTTCTCATATGATGAGATTTCATTTTATTCCACGGTAGCAAATTCTATATCCTGTTTACTATTTACAAAATAGTCTTCAAGCAGGTAATTCGTAAAATGAAAATTTGTTTTCCCGCAACGATACAACTTGAACAAACTATCTGAGTACTAGTGGATTATGTCGACTTACCTAAGGGCCGTTTATTTATGTTCATTTATCAGTATTCGGTCGCTTTAAACGCAATTATTAAAGTTACTATACCTCACGTAATACAGTTGTATAACTTAAAGAAAAAGATAATAAAGCTTTTCTCAAAAGCCAGATGAGAAATTATAGCTGAATGAAAAATTTAAACTTATTTCCAGTATAAAATAAGGGAGTATTATGAGCTTTAACTTAGGTTAAAGGCGATGCGACCATCTTTTTATTAGTAGTCTAACCTACTAAGGGAACTTTGAAAGGCCACCATGTAAACTTTATGCTATTCATAGTACTGAACAAAAATTAGCTGATTCCAGATACAAAAACCGAATTTAATTTGAACTCTTACGCGATGAAAATAATGGCTTATTCACTTAGCCCCATAAAATTGAGTCAAATGCCTATCGACTAGAGTATAAAAACGCTGATATTTAACGCTGTTAGTTATATAATTGTGGAGTTATCCCAAAGACTTTTAAAGACTACTCGGCTTAAGTTAAAGAACTAATTGATATGAGTTGATTTTAATGCATTTAGCATTAAAATTCCAAACAATGTATCAATAGTTTAAAAGGTACAGGTCGTCTACCTTAACGCGACTTACCGTATATAAGCATTGAAACTTCAGAGAATTGGCGAATGATACACTTATATACAAGGTGATACAGATCCAATTAATGTTCTAGAGGATCAGATAATAAACAGACCATTGATTAAGGGTTGGTAATATGTAAAACTTCATTATCATCCTTTTCTTATTTCCAAATATAACGAATGATTTTTGGACTAATGGTTTGATAGATTTTATAACGATGATCGTATGAAACATTCGGTTAAGATTTCTTCAGTTGCCTCATCCGTTTTTGTGATTTTGATCGTAGTTTATAACGCTTGAAAAGGATACGTTATAATGGATTTCAGGCTTTTCAATAAATTAAGCATTACAGACAGTTATCTTTTATCATTATAAAGCTATATTATCGAATTATTACGTGTTAAACGTTGAATTATAGTATTGAATACAACTAAAGAAAAATGAATTACATATTTACCCATAATCCAAGAATTAAATTACGGTAACAAGCTACCATGGATTGAAACACTTTATAGTTATTCCTATGCAATTTCGAAATTTACCAATCTATATTTAAGAACACATAAACTATAGGTTTAAACAATTTCTCCGTTTTTGTAAAGCTCCCATTAACGATATTATCATCTTATTAAAATAAAATAAATATTCGACTTGATTTCTCTAGAAGTATTGTTACTTTTGCTAGAAAATTCGTTTATAAACTTTCAATTTATTAAGTTTCTTGGACTTAACATGAATTTTTTGGGGCTTTTCAATAACTAAGGAACGCATAGATGGTTTTCGAAAATTGTTGTTCCTAAAAATCTTCAAGGCTTTGACAATGTATTGAAATATAATAGGCTTTATATAACTAATAATCCAGTATTATACTCAACTATCAAACGTAGTAAAAAAACTTAAGGTCAAACTACTTTCGCAAATTCGAAAAAAGGTGAATTTGATATTGGAAACAAAGTAAAACACTAATATTATACCCAATTTACGAAAATCAAACCTATAAATAAACAATAACATTTATTTAACGATATTAAATAATTTTCATGCAGGAGTTTACACTGATATTATCCCGATCTAAGAAGGCTCTTATTTTTCTAAATAGATAGTAATTTCAATCGTAAATTTTACGTAATATCTTTCTAGATAAAAAGGGCTAGGTTTAGAATACTGACCAATACATTTCGACCACTGTAATTAAACCAATTATGTTCCTTAATATGTATTTTACTAAGGAAAAACTATATTAAAAACCTTCTAGATACGAAATCCCTTACCTTATCCAAATTTACAAACGCATACATTCTGAATTCGTTAGTAATTTTTACTTATGTATTATACCTATAAAATATTAATTTATCGAAGGTATTGTAACTCAAACTTTATTAAATACTACATTTACCAACTACTCTAATAAAATATTAATTAACGCCTTTATTTACTTTAATACATACAATTTGGACGCTATTTATCTTTCCAACCGCGTTAACTATATTTTAAATACTTTATCAAAACTTTCAACATTAAACGATAAATCTATGCAAAAAAACAGGTCTATTGGTTAGGTCTTAAGCCCACAATATTCACGTGAATATAAGGTCTTCGAAGAGTAATCAGAATGATTGATAATTGTAATATAACAGAAGATGATTCAAGAAGAAACACCCAGAGCGTATCACTCTGGAATACTCCTTCTAGACCGATCCACGTATTGCCGTTTGGTTTTGTATATTTAATCCAACAAACCGATCCATGCATTGCCGTTCGGTCTGGAATAACCATTCCAGACCGATCTGTATATGGAGCACTTTATTCCTTACAAGAGTGTAGCCTGCAATATGACACGTTACCGTGTACCCTGTAAGAGTATATCTTATAATACAGTACACTGCTACTTGCCTTATGTATATTATCTATAAAGGTATAGTAATATCCTCAAAGGTAATCTTTTCTTTTTCCCTTAAGTTTTCCGTACCTATAGCCTAATAGTGACAGTATAGTTGTAGTCTCGAAGGTCCAAATTAATAGGTTTTATAGTAACAATGTTATTACCGTATCAATTATAAAAGGTCCAAATTAATAAGTTTCTGTAGTGATAGTGTTGTTTCCGTATTGATTGTAAAAGATCCAAATTAGCAAGTTAGGCGGAGATTAGTAAAGTCTAGCCAAGGTGGTATTTTAAGTTCGGTTACGATTAGTAAATTCTAGCCAAGGAAGTGTTTGTAGTTAGGGCCTGGTTAGTATAGTTAAATAAGGGCAATATAATTGGTAATAACGTTTTTTCTTAATTGATAAGGGTCATTGCACCGATGTTACAGGGTTTAATTACGTAAAGGTAATTACATAAGGGTAATTAGGTAATTTCATATTATGTTAATATATATAAAATATCGTTATCTGCTTAAGTAAAACCTCTCTTTTTTTAAAGGTGCATAATCCATATAAATATAAGTTCCCATTTTAATTTGACCTCCGTTTTCTTTGACTAATTTAAGATATATTCCTATTTTCTTTTGTTTCCTTTAACTGAAACAAATCGCTTTAATAGATAGGTAATATAACTAACACCTATAACTAATTCTTTCTTTATCTAAATAACGCGTAAAAACCGAATTGTAAGACGCTTTTTGGCGCGTAAGCAGCGGTCCGCCGCCGCCGCTACCGCTACCGTTACTACAAATGCTATTGCCTTTACCACCACTACTAATAGTAGTAGCCCGCCCTAGTCGGGCGACATCTTCTCCATTATCGTTACACTGTTAACCCTTGTCACTCCGCCCGCCGCCACGATGCCAAGTCCTACCGTTGCCGCCGCCACGCTGCCTAGTCCTACCACCCCTATGCCATCCAACTCAGCCGCCGCCTTCGCCTCGCCCTTTCCCACCGCTGCCGCCTCGACCTCTTCCTTTCCCTCATTTCTCTCCCCCTTTCCCAGTTTAGGGGAAAAGCAAGGAGCTTTTAAAGTTATAAACGTTACCCTTTTCATACGAGTAAACCCCCTATTACCCATAAGGGCTCCTATACGCCATAAAAGTAGCCTGGCGTAATTACGTTAAGGTATATATATCCTAATCTTTTCGTTTATAAACTCTTAACTCCCCTTTTTATAAATATAGAATACGAGGCGGATTTTTTTCGCTGTTTTAAACTTTATATCGTTAGAGTATACCGGAAAGCCTTTTTAACACGTTAAACGTTAAAGTAAAGTACACGGGCCCGTAACCTTAGGTTGTTAATAAATACATTTTACGTGTTATATATTATGTTTGCGGCTATAGATAAGTTTATTAGCGATTACTAAAAAAACGAGGGCCGTTCGGCTCGTTACCACCATTACAAATAGATTAGTAACTCGTACATCCCAGTTTCGGTAATCCTAAAGCCGTAAGCCGAAGCTGTATTACGCATTCGCCGGCCTTTTCGTAAATTTTAACCGAATTTTAAGATTATTCTTTGAGATAAATATCGTTAAAAACGATATAAGAACCAAATCGTTGTAAAGAATTAAAATAAACCGATACTAATTAGTAATAAACGTTAATCGGCGGACCAGAGAAACAGAAATCGTCGTCGCCGCGTGAAAACGGTGCCTATATATATACTACGTAGGCGAATTCGATGATGTTATCGTACGTCGTCGCGAAAAAGGTAATACTTCCCTTATACCTTACTTAAAGGCATGATTAATAAGGTGTAAAGCTATATCCTTGTTAGCGTTAATAACGTCGTTAACGGTAATAATGGTAATGTTAATATAAAGGGAAGAGGTATCGAAAAAGATGATAATAACTCGATAACGTTTCATTTTCCCTTTAGAAAAAGATAAATACATCCGGGATAGGGCTACCTACCCGTTTATAATATGATACTTTATATAGTAATCGTATAGCTTTTCATAAAATGATTATTTCAAGTAATAAAAGTAATATAAAATATAAAATAAAAGAGGTAATATATCAAAATTAAGGCGATATTATAAAATGAAACAAAAATTAAAACGAAATCAGGGATCGGTATTAATAATCTTATCTAATAAAGAAAAAAATACGCAATCGGTATAAATAGATCGTTAAAATAAAAGTAAAACGTAAATCGGTGTAAATAGTATAAAATGAACCGATTGAAATTAGCGAAAAAGTAGTTAGGTAACTTATTAAGGTTGTAAAACCTTTTTAGCGATCTTGATAAATAATATACTTACCGATATAAGTATTTTTAGGGCTTTGTTCAGCGTAATATTAGTTATCGTATTTATTAAGTTGGATCTTCGGTTGATTTACCTCATGTCCTGTATTTAACGGAATTTATATAACTCACATAAAGCTATAATATCGATTATTTAACGCTTTTCGTTTGTAGTATCTAATTTAACCAGGTATTTATAAAACGAAAAGAAGTTAATATACACCACAAGATAGATAAGGTGTAAACCAAAGTTGGAAATAAATATTCGGATCGTTATTGTTATAATAATACCCGAATCGAAACCTTTAACTATATTATAAATTTTGGAAACCAGGACATTTTGTATAATCCTTTTACCCTTAGTAAATTTTTAATGAATTATATTTCGTTAAATCTTAAAGCTATTTTAGGCTAGTGTTTTGTTACCGAAAACTAAAATGAAATCGATTCGTAAACTGTAATCACTATTATTAGCGAAAAAGCCGTTAGTAAAAATAAATAGCTTTAAAGTATTTATATATAACGGTATGAATTATAAACCGCGGTTAGGATTATATATTTGCCTTAAAAAGCGTTTATTCAACGCCTTATACGTATCGTCCATCGGGTCGATTCAATACTATGCGGTGACCGAAAAGTTGAATGCTATCCTTAGTTATATTGCAAGAACAACCAAAACGTTTCGTACACATTAAAATTTATATTCTTCAGCTCGTTTCACGTTATCCAAAGTAATAAGGACAACTTTATTAAATTTACCCTTTTACTTAATGTTTAAACTGCCGTTCTAAAAGGTTATTATAACGTTATTAAAATCGATTACGTTATATTTTATTTATTACATTTGAAGTATAACCTTCAAACCGGTCTTCAAAAGTTTCTTTTTTTAGATGCGGAAAACTAAAAGTTATATAACGTTAAGGTATTGTTCGTTTATATACCCGTTAATATAAAGCCCTTCGAACGGGCCGTTAATACTAAAAGATACGGGTCGAATGTAAAATTAGTCATTTCGAATCGTTTCTCATAATGCTTTTAATAGGTATCTTACTAATAAATACCAATTTCGGCTAAGTTGTAAATTGGTTTTAAAATATGTAAGATCGTTTTAGGTAAATCATACCATTTAAGGTTTTTAGGTATATCGGCGTAAATCCGTCGTTTAAGCTGCTTTTTAAATTGGTTATATACCTGTATTATATTTCGAAGTTCTATATATATGTTATAAGGTATATTAAAAGAGACTGCAAATATAAATATTAAGCGATCCTTAACTCGTTGTAATATTGGTAATTAAATTATAATAACCTTTTAACCTTTGTTGTTATATTTTTTAACAATAAAACGAAACTTTTCGTAATGTTTTTTCGGCTTTATCCTCAACTTCGTAAACGAAACAGGTTGGGAAAATTCTATAAATGTTATAATTGGTTGAATTAAAACGTTTAAAGCTAAATACGCCTTGATCGATAAAGTTTAAGATTTCAAATTAGGTAAATTATACGAATAGGGTATCTAAGGTAATAATAATACTTTCCCCGAGAAGATTTAAGTTAAACTTGCGGTTTTACATCTCTTTTTACGTGATAAAGGAATTTGTAGCAAAGTTTTTGAAACGTTTTCTTAGGTTTTGAGTCGAAAATACGTCCTTGACATCGAGGTTTTAGCGGGGTTAATACAAATAAGCCGATCTTATTTAACGTAGTTGGGTTAGATTCGCATTTGAATGGTAATGATAGACCTTAATTCCTTTTAAATTCATCGTTTTAAGTGATATTTCGTAGGTGGTTTTACTCGTCTTACGATTTTGGACCGTCTTATTTCACCTCTCTCCTATATTCTCGTATCATTATTTAGCGAAACGAACTCGTTCCTTTTAACAAGTTAACGAATACATTATAACTTCTGAATCCGTTTCCTCCAAAGGTCAATCCATTTATCCTTTGTGTTCCAAATGAAAACTTTGAATTATAATAGTAGATCAAATAGGTTGGTCTTGCGTAAGTCATTTCTTATAACCAACATTTTAAATATATTATTCTTTATTCATATTAAACGTAGAACCACTGTAACTTTAGTTACAACATTAGCCCTTTATACTATAAATAGTAATAGAGCAAAGTCTATGTAAATCCTTAGGTAAGTACTAAAGATAAGAAACGTAGGGATAAGCCTATTTAAGTCAAAAGTGTTATTAACGATGTTAACCACTATTTCAAGAATAAATTCCTTAAAAATAATAACCTTTAGTTTTTTTTTTCCATAATACTATATACGTTTTTCTAATAGTTTATAACATTGGTTATACTTTTTAATACTCTATTGAGCTTTTACTAAGATTTGGTTACATTTGTTATCGACTATTCGAACTTCTGTACGCTATTAGATAAAATTAAAGGCTGTATTGGAGTCGTACGTTATTTAATTTAAAAACCTGAGGTAAACGATTAATTAGTATTTAATTAAATCGTTTTAATAATTTGTAATGAAACCGCTTCATATAAAATTAACAGCTTGAAATAATATAGCCGTATCGATGAAGTAAAGAACCGGTTGGCTATCTAAATATATAATATCAATAATTACTTCGTAGTTAAAGTCCACATCGTTATAAAGGCGAAATTTAAATTATCGTAGGGTTTATAAGTGAAATTGACATTTTTAATAAAAAATTTCAATAACTTCGAAAACGTTATTTTTATATTTATGTAGCCTACGACGTAAAATAAACGTAAAAGGCGTTTTATAATTGGATATTCGAATCGTCGATATAAAGCTCATATTTTCAGCTAAATTAAGTAAGTAGCTTTAATTATACGTATTTCTTGAAAAAACTACAAGTGGTTGAACTTAAGCCTAAATGGTATAAAAACGGTATTAAAAACGCAAATGAGCTAATTGGTAGTATTTCGGACCTTAATTCATAACTTATTTATATTAATGAATAAAAGCAGAAATGAAGTTTTAAAATTTATTAAGTAAAACTTAATCGGTTCGAAACTCGTATTTACAACAACTGTTTCGAGCGATGTCGATTTATCTTTACTAAATAAGATTTTTCGGTATTTTCCTGTCCGATTTAACCAAAACTTCGGAAATTTCGCCGCAATTACGTTTAATTATCGCTTTTCGGCCGTCGAAAGCTCGATTACATTAATATTAGGTATAATTCCCTAAAACCTCATTTTATATTAATTAAAAAGGGTGAATTACGACGTTATATTAACGTTAAACACTTCGTTTACATAATTCAAGATTATAATATATATAAAAAAGGCATTTTTTAAGCTGGAAAAAAATACGTTAACCGTTTTTATCATTGTAGATTAATAGGTTAATATCGTTTCATTTAAAGTTATTTTCTCTGGATATATTTTCGTAAGGATATACGTCGAATTTGTTATTAATACCTTTATATTCGGCTACGTATATTGTAAAATGAGCTTTCATCCGATCTTTAAAATCGTATTCGGTTCAAAATTATCATTTGATCCGAATTCATTTGTAAACGGGGTGACTTTTAAACTAATAGCCGACTTTGCCGTATACGATACACCGTTTTTACAAACCTGTAAGGCTTCGTATATATTTTCGTAAATATGGTTTCGGTACGTTTTTTCCAATTCCGAACGATCGTCCTTATTATTCTTTGCCAGTAAATCTCCTTAATACCTATATTTTAAACGTTGGTTTTACCCTAGGTAGACCTTAAATCTCTAGCTCAAAACGTGGTAAATTGTTTCGGTAAAGCTTGTTTTAATCATTTAGGCGTCGCCTTTAATCTTATTAATTATAAATACTCATCCAAAACTTACCTAACAATGTAAAAATATTTCGAACGATATCCCAAGGCTTATATAAAAAGTCTTTAAATTCTTTTCCAATTTAAAAATTATAAAGTCGAAACCTGAGTTTCCACGATAAGCCTTTATTACTACTTAAATAAATGATTTATTGCCTTTATATTTCGGTTTAAAAGCTGCCTAAAACTTTCGAAACTTTACTAATAAAGAGATAAGGATTTCCTATAGGTTTTTATCGGTGTTTTCCTTTTAGTGTTTTACGGATTCCTATATTATACCAGTATCGTTTTTATCGTGAAGTTTATGGTTAATTTACGTATTGAAAAATAATTATAAGCTGGGATAAAACTTCGTAAATATATCCACCTATATGAGGTAATATATATACCATTTTTAGCTTATGTGAAAAGTATACTGAGTAAGATAACAAAAAATTAAAATAACTTAATATCTAGTTTTTTACACGTATTAAGCATAACACATATTTTATTATCAAGCCCGTTATACGGCTTACCATTATGGTTTCTATCCCCATTTTACATCTTGATAAATTTAATCAATTTTATAGCGTTTCTTTTATCCGTAGGGAAACGGTGTAATAAAAGGTCGCGATAAGGGTCGTAGCTTATAAATATCGGTCCGTGAAATACGTATTAACGTTTTACGCCATCTGTTAATTCCAGGGTCGGGTTATTCTTTATATCCTAACCGATCCTTTCGTGGTCGATGGGGCTATTTCCGGTATTTCGGCCGCTTCCGCTATAAATGATCGGATTATTTCCAATATTCGGAAAGTGGTTTAACGTTCTATTTTATCTCAAAGTATATACCTATATAGGGGTATATCATAGTTATGTAGTAAATAAGGATTATAGTCGTTTTTGTTTTTCGGGGTCTTTATTTCAGGCTTAAAGTTTAGATATAGAATTACGTCGTTTTACGCCTCGTCCGTATTATTTTAATAATAATCTCTTTTACTTCGTAAATTACTGTCTTTTTACAAATTTCGTTATGTATAAATCTTTTTTTTTCTTTTTTTAATTCAATACGTCGATAAATAGTATTATTTCGAATAAGGCCTTTACAAGGCGGCAATTCCTACCTCCTGGGGTATCAATGCCTTTGATTCGGAATTGAATCCGTAAAGATTTAGTAATAGCAGGATTTACTATTTTCTATATATTAAACATCCAGTTTGAAAGGCTATTATGAATATTTTCTAATGACTCAGGTACTTAAGCTTTTTTCCCCTAATAACGAAATATAATGGCTAAAATGTATATATTTTCCGTGTATGGGTCGAGATCCTTAATTAGCGAATCGATGGTGTTGTTCCAAAGGCCCAGGTCGATTTCGTATATTATAGCCTTTCTAATTCCCATATTTTCGACTAAGAGGTCGAAGTTATCGTTAGCTTTCTCCAGTAATATTAGTTTTAGGGCTATAACTATAAGTCTTTTAGGGTATTTTATATATATATTTGGTATATTCAAGCGGTTTAAGTTGGTAATTCCGAGCCGCGGTAAGATTTCGAATACGTTTAGGTTTCAACGTTTAGGGTAATATAAAGGGACTGAGGTTGGAGATGTCGCTCAAGGTGGTCGGATTCTGTCTATAAAACTAGATGAAGAAGAAGGGGAAGAACTCACTAGTAGAGAGAGTCTATGAGCCAAAGATGGTATAGCCCTTTCCCCAGTTATATGACGTATCTTTAAGCGGCTCTCTCCCTTCTTTAGAGAATCGTAGGAGCGTGTAGAACTACCATGGTTGGATCCCTAGTAATACTAGCCAGATACTAGCTTGTAACATTACTCCTAAAAACACCCCTATCGTTCCTTCCCTCGTTTTTTTTTAAATGTTGTAGTGTAAGGCGCCGTAAGTATAAGGAAGGTACGCGCGTCTTTCATAACAACACGATTCTATGTGGGAGGTATTAGGCCAACGTCACGTAGAATTGGCTTTAGCATCCTCACCTTCTTATAAATAATTCTTAGAATCACAAATACAAAAAATAAAACTTTTTCCTTAACCTTCAACTTTTCCGTATAGCATTAGTATTTATAGTTACTAGTGCAGCACTTGTTTGTTTTGTAATCTCAGTATTCCTTTTACTAGTAAATGTACAATGAATCCTTAGTTCACCGTCGAGATAGACAAAGTATTAAAGATGTGAGTTACATACTCTAAAACTACTTAGTTCTTATTAACGATTATAAAGTTTCCTGCCTTAAGGGTTATCGATATATACCCTAACGGGAATCGAAATCAGACATGTTTCGAATATGTTTATAAAATAGCGTATGATCCCAGAAAGTTCTGTCAAGAGATTGAAGGTAAGTAGCTTTAATAGTCACAAAGAAGCTGTTAACAAGTAGCTAAATATTGAGGCCTGATGCCGCTTTTGTTTCGTTAGGGCCACGGGTCGTGGTTTTAGTTATATTTGTATGCCGCTGAATCAGAACCCGGATATGAATAAGGCTATTAAGGAGTTGTCGAAAGCTTGTTTGGCGTTCGACTTTTAGGATAAAGGTAAGTTTACATACTATAAGCCGTTTCATAAGTGCTAACGAACGGTTAAAAAGCGTGTAGACTTAGGCAATCGCCGCTAAGAAGGCTATAAAAGTCTGTCACGTTACTTAACGTAAGGTTGATACTCGAGGCGGGGGTGGTTTTGTTCCCACCACTCCCGTATAGTCTAGAGGCCTACGGGCCGTACAGTTGATAAACGAGGAACGTAGTATTTAGGTAAGTTTTTTATAACCAGGTAAAAGCTTGGAGGGCACGGTAATCAAATAGCTAGGGAGCGCTGTTAAAAGTAACGTAAAAGCTTGTTAAAGTCTTGGAACTCATTAATATTAAGTTAGGTCATATCAATGCTAAACTGAGTTAACTTAATAAAATGGGTAAGAAAATGTTAGTTAATGATTTGAACCAGGATTACGAGGATATGTTTAGGTAAAGGCCCGGTTATAATCGTTTGTTTTTCGTTTTTGTTAATATTAATACGTTTTTTTGGTATCCACTTTCTAGCGATTTATACACCATTTCGTTTAGTAGAGTAAAGTGTAAAATTATGCCCGCTTGCGGGTTAGGCGTAAAGGCTTATCGTTATGTTTAGCTAATTTATAACACGATTCAAACGTATAGAGTGCTATAGTATTAAAGAAGTTTCAAAGCAGCGTTTACGTTAGGTGTATATAACCTACTTATTTAACTAAAACTTATCGTTTCGGTTAGTTATAAAGTCGGATACGTCCGATTTGGGGTTTATTGCGAGCCCGTAATATGCTTTCGACTTGGTATTTTAGTTTTGTCTTACTATCGTCGTTTTTAATAATTATAACTTACGGTTAAAAGTTTCGAGTTTGCTAGTTTGGAAGCGGATTTGAAACGGCTCGGACGAGTAAATTGACATAAATTCGAAGATACTTCTCGCCTGTTATATTAAGTTTAATAACTTGGGAGTCGATTATACGTGTTACCTCATATTTATTATAAAGTTAGCTTATTTGTTTTAAAAAATTTATTTATCTTATGATTTTTAAGGAAAATTTAAACGTCGTCGTCGACTCAAAAACATTCCGAGGTGGAACGTCGTTTATTAACGGCTTTCTTTTTACGTTGTTACGTAGCTACTATTATGGCTTATACGAATTTCGTAACTTCACGGATCCGTTAAATAAAGGTTTTAGTCTTTATGTGTAATGTCGTCATCGAAACGAGGAAACGTTATACCAGTTAAATAAGATTAACGTAATAACTATAAGTTGTAAAAAACGGGTTAATATCTATAATTGTCGTATCTTTATTTTTTAGTGCCAGTTGATAACCGGGTAATGATCGACTTTAATCGAATTGTGTGTAAATAACAAATAAGCGTAAATAAGTAAAGACTTCCTAATTTACACGTTAGGTTACGCCGTTAGTTTCGGGGTAAAAGGCGGTATTTAGGCTTTTTCCACCCTAATTGAGCAGTAAAGTCGTTTCCAAAACTTATTAGTATAATTGGAACTACGGTCGTTAATAAATATACGCGGAAACCCATAAAATCGCCAATGATAATTAAGAAACCGCTCCATATAAGCCTCGGCGTTTAAAGTAATTATAGTCTTAAAAGTGACGGCTTTACTTAAGCGGTTCGTAATGACCAAAAGGTAATGTAAGTCACCTTTGTATTCCTAAGGTAAATTAACCATAAAATCGACATAAAGTTCGCTTTAAAGCCGCTTAGGAATCGGAAAGGGTTTAAGGAGCCCTTTTTAACGGTGTCTTTAATAGGTTGTACGGCTATAAACGTCGCAGTTACGGCAGAAGCGGCGGACTGTACGATGAAATCCTGGTCAAAAATACGTTTTGAAAAGGATAACGATAATGGCGTCACGGCTTGGGTAGCTAGTAAGGAGCGAATCGTGAGTAACTTGAATTAACGCAATAATAAACGTCTTGTAAACAGGTATCCAAATACGATCGCAAAACCTTGAAACTCTATCGTTGTTTACCAAACATTTCGAAATGAAAACCTTTAATGTACGGTTGTTGTTGGTACTGATATCCGCTAGAAAGTATCGGTCGCCTATATGTACTGCATGTACTAGGCGGAGGTAAGTAATGTCGCGTATAATAACAGTATTCCAATAACTTTGGAGGTCGACGTTGGTGAAAAGTTTACGGATTTTTAGATTTAATTCGCTGGCGAAGATTAACCGGAAGATATACGTACGCGGGAGCGGCTCGGAAGAAGACTATTTGGGATGTAACAACTAGAGTTTTCAGCCTAAGTGACGTGGATCCGAAAGGCCCTTTGGAATATCTTAATTTAGTCATGATAATTTGTGCGTCGAGTCGCGCATTATCTGCTACTTTGTTGTATACCAACCGAAAGCGAAATTGCTAAAGGCGTTGAGACCAACGGATTGTCATTTGGAGAGCCGTCGTGTTGTTATAAAGTATTTCAAGTTTTTATAGTCCATTAGTATAGTAAACGGGCGCGCTGTAACTCGGAACTCCGTGAAGAAGTCCCTGCTAGGGAGCGGCTATGAAGCTAAGATGGTACAGCCCTCTTTCCAGTCATGTGACGTGTTTTCAAGCGGCTCTCTCCTTGCTCTGGAGCATTGCAGGAGCGTGTAGAACTACTAGGATTGGATCCCTAGTAATACTAGTCAAGCACTAGCTTGTAATAGTTAATACATTTTGCAAATAGCAAATATAAATAAATAAAGTAATTAAAGTAATTGGAATAATACTCACTAATTTTTATTAATGTAAATAAATTTTGAACGATAAATAGGGCGTAACTACAAATAATTTGTCGTTTTAAATTAGTTTTATTAACCTTTAGTAGCGTTATGTTAGCCAAACGGCTAGAGAAACTTAAACGTTATTGAAACTAAATTTAAAATACGTAAGGTAAATTCAGGAAGGTAAGTAAGGTAGTAAAAGTATAAGGCGAGAAGGATAAATAAGGGGTATATTTATAGAGAGGTACGGTATATAATCTGGTATTTGGTAATCGGTCCAGATTAGTGTATCGTAATTGAATTTGGTAAAGTAATTGGTTTAGTTACTTAGTATGTAACCGATATTATTAAGGTAGTTGGTTTAGATATTCGTATGTAATCGATTTTGGTAAGGCGACCGGTGTAAATTATCGAAAATCGGATAAGTGTTAGCAAAGGGTTCCGAAACTTGGTGGTTTTGGCTTACGTGGCCTAATATTTAATAGGACGCTTTTCAAAAAGTGCAAGGGTACGTTAAAGCGCCAAATAAGGGTTAATAATGACGTAATAGGGCTTTTAGTAAATAAAACACCAAATAAGAGTTAATAATATCGTATTAAAGTTTTCTTTTTTTAAGTTATTTAGTTTTTATAATCTTCATATACGTTGGCGTATGATTTTTGTAAAAATAAAGTGTTAAAGTACAAATACTTAAAATCGTCATAACATTCTGTTATAGTATTAACGTGTATTTGTTGTGGTCCGACCTACGATGGTAAGCCAAGTAGGTGCTAAATGGGATTTACTATTGAGGTGCGGAGAAAGACTAAAAGAGGCTACCGTGTCCCAACTTATAGGGCCCTTAGGTAAGGCTAATACCCAGCCCGTTACTTGCCCTTATACGTACCATATACGGACCGTATCCGGCTTGTACCCGGACCGTATCCTGACCGCGCCCGGGCTGGGCCCAAACCGGGCGTTGCTTATTCCGTTACGTATATAGTTACGTAACCTATAGACTTCATGGCTAATGGCTTAAGTCCATGATATACCCCCCTCCTCTCCAGATGCTATAAAGGCTACTACGCCTTGCTAGATAAATATCGGGCGCGGGCCGTGTTTACCCAGTACGCGGCTTAAATGTAAGCCAGTAACATTATATTTAACATATAGTAACACTCTTTGACCGGCCTACCCTATATCTCTAACGTCGTATAACGTACCTATTAATTCATTATATGAGGCATTTTTCCTACCGTCAGCACCGTATAACGAAACCATTAACGCGCCGTAGAATACAACCTTTTTGCCTCCGACGCTGTATAATGTACCCATTAACGCGCCGTATAATATAGCCTTTTTGCTGCCGACGCCATATAACGTACCCGTTAACTCATCGTATAATATAACCTTTTTGCCGCCGATATCATATAACGTGTTATATAAAGTTGGGCTTTTGCCTTTAGTGCCGTATAACGCGCTCCGTATAATACGTAACCCTTGCCGAATCCAGTTCGCTAGTCCCTATAAATACAAACGCCTTCACGTAGTTTTTAAAACTTTCTCATTTTCTTTTTTACACTACTTCCCCCCTCTTCGTCAGCCAACCACGTTATAACCCTTTTAGATTTCCTTTGTATATACTAGCTAGTTATTCGCATTAACATATCTTAACCTTTTCTCCTAGTTTATTATTATAGCTAACGTATATAAAGGTTTTAGCCTCGATTACGTTACTGCAGGCGTACCTAAAGAGGAAAACAAACCTCTCCATAATATATATTGCCTCATTATATACCAGCACCCCATTACTTACTATTTATTACAATCCCTTCGCGTTATGGGAAATCTCCTCGTCTTTAAAAATAGTAAAAATAAAAATAAGCCTTTTTGGTTACGAGCTAAAAACGCCTAAATATTATACATTAACCGCTTTTTAAACTCTGGCGTTTTTTTGTCTTACATTCGAGTTTATTAGGTATAGGGGTGTCACGTATATAGTAAGGTTTATAATAAGGTAAACTTACAGATAAGATTTACAAAAACTTAACCACTAATTAACTGCTTTTCGAAGTGTATTTAGGAAATAAGCTTAATTATGGCCTTACCTAAACTACGTGTCCTCCTAAGTTAATTGGTTACTATGGTAAAGAATAAGGGCTATATCTTATCCCTTACACGTAAACGTCAGAGAAAGATCCTGGGTTATCAATCCGTTTTTACCCTCGCCTTTTTTAAACTGGTTAATTAGTTTACCAAGCTCTGTAATATTGCTCGGGCGTAGGGAATTCCCATTATGCCGGCCGTATAAGCCGTTACCCCTTTAGCTATACGCCCACACCGCCCTCTCTTTCCATGTCCATCTTCACCCCGAACCCCTCCATCGCTTTTCACTATGTCGCCTATCTATAAAGATAGGACACCCTCGGTCGACCGGGCTTTAATGCATAACGTCTTCGCTCCGGCCCTTTTTAGCTACCGCCGTATACCCTGTCGTAATTTTGGCCTGAAAGATCAAAATAATATAACCACCTAAGCTATATCTTTTATACTCAATATAGGCTACGGCCTACAAAATGTTACAAACAATGTCTAAGGCTTAATTATACGATTTCCAATTTTAACCGTATAATATTTATTGACCTTAAATAGAAACGAGTTAATTAGGCCGACCGCAAGCGGGCGTAGAATCGTATCCGAGCCGATCGCGTTACCCGGGCCTAAACTAACGTTTTGTAATCTTTAATAACCCGTTTAAAGGGTCGCTCCCTCCACCCCACGCCCCGCCCTACTTTTTGTTAACCGCTATCGTCGGTTTTTTTTTAACGCACATCCTTTTTAACGCTATCCTTTATCGTTGGCCTCCCTTAACGTCCGTCTCTCCTCATATTATCCATTATCGGCCTTTCCTAACGCCCGCCCCTCCTCGCGCTATCCGCCTTCTTTAATATCGCCTCGTATCCGTCCTGCCTTTTACCAACCCCCCTTCTCAGCGCTTACCAATTCCCGTTATATTTCTTACCGTACCCCTTTCCTAATATTACCCAACGTTCGAAACTAGTTGTAATAAGCCTTTTAACGTTAGTAACGCCGGTACTCGTTAAACCTAAAGAATAATAATAATAATAAGTAGGTGGAATTTCGTTAGAATGTAATAGAAGTTGTTTTACGGTCGGATACGTATCCGAAAAAGTTGGGTATTATTTTCTCAGCCTTACCTACGGTATTATGACTTTATTTAATAATGAATTCTCTTCTTCGTCTATAAGTAAAGTGTTATTTCGGGAGTGTAAACTGTTTGCCCCGTATTTGTCGTTTAATATAAACTTAACGTCGTCGTTGAAACCCCGAATTATTATAAACCCGAACATTTTACCTTATTTCGTTTTGAATTTGTTTAAGACTGTAATATACTAACAATTCTTTAATAATTTCTACTCCGGCTTATTATAACCTTTTCATTCAATCAACATAGAACGAACTCCGCCCCTCTCTGTTTTTACCGCGAGGATATCTTATACTTTAAATTCCTCGTATTTACCATCTTTTATATAGTCAGCTATTAAAACTGGTTCCAGGCGAATTACAGATAAAACCTATGAAAGAAGGGAGTCCGAAACCGCCCGTTTAATTAAATTTACATGAAATACTAGATATTTGCCAGGGATATCCAACACGACATTAAAAGGGTTCAAAATATCGATTACTCGATACTAATTATAAAATTAGTTGAGCTTTTTACTTAAGCGATTAATTTCAATATTACGAAAGCTTAGCCTAGCCTAATCCCTAATTTTAAAACACTTTACCGAACGTTGCTTACGATTAGCCGCCGTTTTTATTTGTTGTTAAATATAAGCTATCTTTATTCAAGTTAGTTTCGTTCCTTTACGTAAATAAGTCAAAAACGTAATAATTTGCACCATCGAATTAATTAACGACCTCGTATTCTTGTTTACTCTCAAAATAGGTAATATTTCGTACCTATTTATCAAACGGTTCGTACTAAATCCGGTAACCCTCGATTTCCTGTTATTTAACGTAAATTAATAAATGGGTAAATATAAAACCCAATAGTATAACAAAAAGGTGATGACGATACGTAAAAACTTTTAAATCTCCTGATTTACCTCTTTAATACTATTATCTATTTTTATGTAATACGCCGTAAATAAAAGTTATTCGACTTCTATTAGGAAACGAAATGTTGTTTGAAATACGTCCACTTAATTAGAACCGCGATTACTAATAATAAAACCTGGAAACCCATAGAATCGCCATCATATATTCTGAAAACGTTCCGCATAAGTATCGGTTATTATAAACCATATAACCTTTAACTAAAAAAATTTGAAAAGGCGATTTGTAATAACTAGTAGATATCGAAAGTCGTTATTAGTAATTAGCAGGTCTATTGTAAAGTTAACCAAAATATACGCTTAATACCAGTCGAAAATAGGAAAAGGTCAAATAAAGCCTTATCATAAAGTACGATGAGTTTTCGTCTCGTTATATTACGTATATATTCGATATAAACGTCGAATATTTACAACCATCCCCTTTTAGTGTTAATTTATTTCAAAAACGCGAAAGAAAATGTTTTTACCTGAGTAACGTATAATAAATAAGTTTTAAGTCTATTATAATATCCTTGTTATTAGTAGTTTCTAACTCAGTAACTATAAATGATTACGGTAATGTAATACCCCATGCGAGTTAATCCTATAATTTGTAATCTATGTTAACTTTTTTACTTTAAGTAAAAAGCGTTTAACGCCTTTAAAAACAGTTAAAAGGCGAACCTTATATAACGGGTCGTTCGCTATTTCTTAATCTTACAATTTTGCTAACGTACTCAGGCCGAAAATAAGGGAATTATTCGACGTTAATAATACCGGCGGGCCTAACGCGAGCTAGGCCCGTAACGATATCGCCGATGTCGCTGTATTGAAATTCCTTTACGTTATCCTTTATAACAACCCGGGTGCGAACCGGATCCTAAGCGGTACCGCCTTCGGTGGCCTTTCGAAAGCCTCTAACCCTCCCTTAAAATGAATTTCGTCGTAATTTAACAACTAGCCCTCCATTTCGCAAAACTCTTTCACATGACCCGTCGTAATTTGTATCCCATTGATATATAAGTCTATTATTATTACGTTTAATATAATAATAAAAATGGGTTAAAACCATCGCGCGCGATATTTTTTAATCTTAGGTTTATTCTGTAACTTACGAGTTAACGAATCCAGACGAACGCCTTAAGTTACAGGTCCATATCGTAAGTAGTATTAAAAAAGGGAAAGGACTACAACCTATATAACCTAACGTTCCGAAATCAGTCGTAGTAAAAAAAAATACACCAATCCTTTATAATTCTTTAAAATCGTAAACGTTATACGGATATTACGTAATTCGAAAGACCATTCCTTTAAATAAAATAGAATTACGAAGAGTTCCTTATCGCAAATAATATAGTTACGTTTCATATCTGTTAATAGTACGTAATGGTAAGTTACTAACTTCAAAATACTATCGTCGTCCGGTTATGATAAATACCCGCCTAACGCCGTTTCCGTATAATTGGTTTCCACCATTATTGGCCGATTAAGATCTTGATATGCGAAAATCAGAGTCGTTGTAAAGGTATATTTTAAGGTTTAAAATGTATATTCCTTCCACTCCGTTCAAGACTAACAAATACTTTGCTTCATTAAGCGGACAAAATAATCTGTTATCTTTAAAAAAAAATCATGAATAAAATTACGATAAAAGTTGGCAAAATCTAAAAAGCTTAAAATCTCCCAAACCGTACGTAGTAACTCTTATTCGAGGATTTCCCAGTCTTTTTCGAAGTCGGCCCGGATACCTACCCTAACCGTTACAATAAAAGCTAGGTATTTTACCTCTTTAATTACGAAGTCATACTTCTTTAAATCCAGATTTCACCCCGTATTATGAAGATGTACTAAACCTATACGAAGTTTCGTTGTATAATATTATTTAATACTTAAAGAAAAGACTGGGAGGTCATTTGAATATATTATAACGAAATTATTCAAAATATTCGCTATTATATGATTAATGTATCGTTAAAACGTCGCCGGCACTCCTGTTAGCCCAAAGGGGGCAACTAACTATTTAAATAACCCAAACCACGTAAGAAATGCCTTGAATTCCTTTTACCCGGGTATTATTCGAATACAATAAAAAGCCGTTCGAATATCCAACTTCGTAAATTGTAACGACTTCGACAATATACGTAAGGTTTCCTTAATTAAAGGTAAAAGAAAACGGTTTTACTTTAGAATTTTATTTAATATACGATAGTCGATATAAAACCGCTCTTTTTTTTCCCCTGGCTTATAAATAAGCAATACCGGCGACGCAGCCGATAGAAAACTTACCTAAACCTAACCCTTATCTATTAACTTCGTAACCTATCGTCGAAATTTAAAAAGTTAATGCCGTAATATCGAGGACAACGGTTCCTGAAATTTTTTCAATAAAAATTTATCCTCGTTCGGTTTAATATAAATATAGTAGTTGAGTTTCCCTTTATGTAAATTCAAAGCTATAGCCTTATCTTTATCGAATAGATTACGAAATACGGCCAATTCCGGTAAAAAACATAACTAATTTTTTTCTTTTTTAACTGTAATCGTCGCCATTACTTCTAAATACTATGTTATTTCATAAAAGATTATAATACAAGCTATCCGAAACGGGTCCCCTACACATTATGCCTTTCGGTATAAATGTTACGTTAATACGAGGAAAACCAAACTTATCACGCCTTATATATTTCCCGTTTTAAGTCGTATTAATATTACGTCGATAACTAAACCTTTCTAACTTTAAACTACTAAATGGCTACCGCCCACTTTTAAGGTTAACTATTAATATCACATCCAAAATATTTTAGAAATTATATCCCGCGTTATTCCGGGAATAATATATATTAATTTCGAGTTCGACCATTTATCAATATCTATGTGAAATTTAGCTATTGAGGTAATACGCCTATCTACTGTAACTCTAATATCGTATTAAGATTTCGCGAATATAATAGCCGACTTAACTCTATTCTTAATCGTTATATTAAACTCTTATTTATAATATAATAATAATTATAACCACAATCGATTTAAATATTTTAAAAGTAGGTGTTGATCAAAAGTATAAGGATAAGAAATAATTCATCGTTTATATGTATTTCAATTAAATTAAAATATTTTTTACTTAGTTTTATAATTATTCCGTTAAAATTATATAACCCTTAAACGAAATTGTATTTAAAAGTTAAACTTTCTCTGTCGCTTTTAATTAAAAACGTTCCTTTACCTTTTCAACTAAGTCTGTACATACCTACGTGAAATTTAATACCGGGCGGAGATCGTAATTACGTTAATAATAGTCCGATAAGCCATAACTTACGCAACGTTTCAAAGTAAATTTAATCTAACGTTTTTTTATTATCGCCTACTTCGTTTTATATTTTTTGTTTTCAATGTGCACCAAGTAAATTTGCTAAGATAATTAGTCTCGGTATCGAAATCATTTCCTACAATTATTACGGCTTTTGAACAAAGACGTTTAAAAAACTTAAATTCCCGTTATATCCATATTACCATCCAGTCGTTAAGCTTAAACGAATTCCGTTAATTAACGACTAAAACGCCGCTTTAAATTTAAAAACTTTGACTCGTGAGCGAATTCGCGATGCTTTTTTAAAGTTACGATATGATTTATCCGATTAATACCTACCGTAATAAACTTATCATGGATATGAAACGATACGCGGGAGCGTAAGTAATTACACTTTATAACCAAAAGCCAATTTAAATTACCTATTTAAGTTTAAAGTATTTGAAACTTAATAACGAATAATATTTCTAAGTTTTTATTACTTATGATAAAACCTTAGAATTTGACTAATACCTTATTCGCGCGATAAAGGTTACTGAAAACTGTTTTAATATAATCGAAAAACTTTCTTGTATTATATATACCTTCGTATTCTCCAGCTTTCCAATACATCGTAATCGCTGATTAAACCGTTATCGTATAATATCCTTATACGTAAGGAAATGCGTATTAATTTTTTTAATTTATATTTAATACGATTTTAATATAAATTTGATAGTTTAGCGCATCATTGTCCACATAAAAATAAATTAATTAAATCACGGTTAATTATGTCGTTTTTGTTCGCTTTAAACCAGTAAAAACCTAACGTGAATTACGGCTAATTCGGCTTCGAATTACTAAATTTTCGCGATAATTTAAGCGAAGTTGGACGTAAGGTCGATAATTAAAATTGATTAACCCGATCATTACAGTTATTTAATAGTCGACGCGATATAACCCACGGTATCTTATAAATAAGAAATATCGGTTTAAGTCGGCCTTGAAAGGGCCGAAAGTATATTTATAAAAGAAAAAAATTAAATATTCGCTGACGACCTATCCTTTCAGATAACGTTAAAGTATAACGCCGAATTATTAATATTCATTATCGATTCGTTTATTATAAATAATATTTTTTCGAAAAAAAATAGGAAAAACTTAATATTATATTATAATACAAATTACGATAATGAGTCAAATAGGTATCAAATTGGATTTATTATTAAGGGATGGAAGAAAAATAAAAAAGGTTACTGTAGCCTAACGTGTAGGGCCCTTGGATAAGGCTAATACCTAGCCCGTTACGTGCCCTTACACGTGCTATGCACGGATCGTGTCCGGCCTATACCCGGACTATACCCTGTCTGCGTTCGGGCCGCGCTTAGGACGAGCGCTGCCCATCCCCTTACGTATACAGTCACGTAACCTATAGGCTCAGTGGCCAACGGCCTGAGTCTATAACAGTATTTGTTTCTTTTTTTCCTAACCTGTTTATAGTCGACAAAATTGACTACTAATCAGTATAGGTAAGGTTTCAAGCCTATAAAATTTACGTAAATATAAGGTCTTCGAAAAGTGATTAAAATAATTGGTAATTGTAATATAATAATATATAATTTAGGAAAAAGCATCTAGAGGTGTACGCTACAAGTAAGGGTATATAAGCCCTGTACCCAGAGCGTATCACTCTGAAATACTCCTTCTAGACCGATCCACGTATTGCCGTTTGGTCTGGTATAGTTAATCTAAACCAATCCATGCATTAACATTCGGTCTGGAATAGCCATTCCAAACCTATCTATATGTAGAGCACTTTGCGCCTTGCAAGAGTGCAGCTTGTGGTGTGACACATTATCGTGCACCTTGCAAGAGTATACCTTGCAATACAGTGCACTGCTACTTGCCTCATGTATACTATCTATGAGGGTATAATAATATCCACAATGTCTCATTTTCGATGAAATCTAGGATATTTATCCCACTATTACGGATGAACTTATGATATATAAAGCAAAAACTCAAATATCGAATGAATTGAGGCTACGACTTTGGGCCGGCTATCAAGTCAATGTAATATGGAAACCAATATTACTTGAATTGAGAAGGGATAACAACGAGAAAGTCGTTTTAGCTTTAAAGCTTGGGCATCTTTTTCGTCTCGTTAATCGTCTTTTGAACAGGAGAGATGCAACCAACCGTGGATGTTTGGTATTACTAAACACCGTAATACAGGAATTTATCGCCGAAAATTACAATAAACACCATCCCTTCAATCCTGAATATATAATAACTACTTCAAATATTTTACTGTCCATTTATAAGTAAATTACTATAAATATATCATAGAAATCATCCGCGATACAGTTCAATTTAAAATCATTATCACAACCCTATAAGAAAGTTATAACTATTAAAAATATTTAAAAAGCCGATATATACTATTTGTTCAAATTTCATCGTAACTTTACAAATAATTTATTTTTAAGAATACTATGGTATTTACCCGAAAGACGGGAATGTTATATTACTATGCCGATGACATGAAAAATATTAAACAAACGCGTTTTGTCTCAAAATATATAACCTATACAGCTGGTAAATAGGTTTCTATTTTCTCAAAACATTTTTGATTATTGAATTAACATTATCATAAAGTGATAATCTCTAACCGTAATCTTACATATTCATCTGTCTTTTGATAAAAAAAACATATCAAAACGTTATAAAACGAAAATAATAATAATAATAACATATTATTTTCTAACCAACGGTTAGTTTGAAATAAATAATGAGTTTATTAAATTGATTTTACTTTATTATGTTGCTACACACCTATAATAACTATAATCTAGTATATTCCAACATTATACTAAAATATTACTAACGCATATCTTCGAATTATCGATATTAATCATTTTGAATTTCTCTTGGATTTTACACTGAAATCGCCAATAAATTATATCATTCCATAAGGAATTCTTTATTAAATTTACATACATTTTATATGGAGACACTTAAGACGAGACACATAATCAATTATAAACAATGTTTCCTTGAAAACTAAAAAATTATTCGATATAAATTACTAATAATACGATTTTTAAATTAGTAATCGAGTCTAACTTAAAAATAGCTAAACATACTAACTTTGTTATCGCTAAGAAAAACTTCCTTCTCCTCGCCTAAAACTTTTTAACATTATAAATAAGATTAAAAAACTCTCTTTTACTTTAAATTTTCCTTCAAATCCAAAGATTTATCCCACGATTAATACTCTATGCCTAATACCTGTTTGAGATAATAAACATTTTGAACGAGTCGTTTCGTTTCTAACTCCTATTAAATACGAAAACTATGGATATTACTATATATCCTCATAGATAGTATACATAGGCCTAGTGGCAGTGCACTGTATTGCAGGGTGCACTCCTACAGGGTATATGATAACGTGTCATACTGCAGGCTGTACTCTTGCAAGACGTAAAAAGCATTATACATGGAGCGGGTTGTAATAGTTATTCCAAACCAAACGGCAATGCGTGGAGCGGTCTAGAAGAGGTATTCCTGAGTGTTACGCTTTAAGCGAGGGCTTATAAGCCCTCACCTATGGCGTGCACCTCTGAATACTTTCTTTTAAATAATCATCTTTTATTACTATAATATTAATTTAAAGATTACTCTTTTACTTACCTTTTTACGTAAATAAGTATTTAAACACTACCGACACTAATTAGTAGTCGACCCTGTCGACTATAGACAGACTAAGAAAGAAGAGCCAGGCATAAGTTGAATACCCATAACGGGATGCTATAGCGGTCTTAACTTTTTATGCTTTAACACTTAATTTTTATAAGAATTATACGCCGACGTGTACATAAACTGTAAAAACTAAGTGATTGTAAAAAGAATAACTTTAGTATATTACCATTAACCCTAGTTTAGCGCTCTATCTATCAAAAGCCCTGTTACACTACTATTAACCATTATTTGGCGTTTTAATGTACTCAAGCACTTTTTAAAAAGCGTCTTATCACGTATCAGTCTACGTAAGCTAAAACCATTAATTTCGCAACCCTTTGTTAGAACCCATTCGATTTTCGATAATTCATACTGTTCGTAAAATACAGGAGCAATTACGAATAAAGAATTTAAACCGCTCGTTTAATCCAAGAAAGATTACAAATGATCTATCTAAACCAATTGTTTTAGCAAAAGCGGTTACATATAAAGCAACCAAGCCGTTTATTTTACTAAAATCGGCTACGACACGCCAATCCAAACCGATTACTTAACACCGGATTACATAATTACATTCCCTTCACCCTACCTATTTTTCTACATCCGCTTATATATTTTAAGTTTACTCACGTTCGCGTTATATATTTTAAGTTTAGTACTTGTAACGTTCAAGTTTTCTTAGCCACTTGACTAATGTAATGTTACCAAGCACTGATAAAACTAATTGAAAACGTCCGACTAGTTTGTGATTATGTTCCATTTACGTATCGTTTAAAATTTATTTATATAAATCAGTATTAGTAAGTCTTATTTTAACCGTTCCAATTCTTTTATTCACTTTTAATTTAACTAACCACCCTAAACTTTAGGATTTAAACGTAACTGAAAAATAACTACGGTATGAAATCACCAATTTACGCCGCTTTAACAAAACAAGTATATACAGAAATCACCATCCTTAACCACCCTATAATATTTATAGCCATAGCCTTAAAAACAATAATACTGGAGGAAGCCAACGCTTACTTCGACCTTTTAGTTAAACATATAGGAATCAGGAATGCTATAATATACGAAATCAATTTGAGACTGTAGGATAATACAATCTATACACTAATCGACAGATTAAAACCCTATATAACAAATATATATATTCTGGCTACTATGTTCCGCTATTGGAAGGAGGAAGCACAATGACCTAATTTGTTAGATATCTTCCATAAAAGATTTTCGAGTTGAACGTTAGATATATAACAAATAGTGAATCCAACTATTGCCAAAGCTTTACGGATCCAATTACGGATCAAAGGCATTAATACTTCAGGGGATAGGAATGACCACCTTGTAAAATCCTTATTCGAAACATCGTAACTTATCGACATACCGGACTAGAAAGATAAAGATTTGTACCTAACGGAATTAATAAAAGGGTATTACTTTACTAAGTAAAAGATATTGTTATTAAAACAACGGGAACAAGGCTAAAGACGTGCTAATCCTATATCTATACCTTAATTCAAGAGTAAAAACCCTGAGTGAAAAAAATAACTATAGTTATTATTTACTACCCAGATATAATACACCCTTATACTGATATACATAATAAGACAAAACCAAATACCAAACCATTCCCCGAATATTGGAAATAGCCCGTTTAGCTATAACGGGATCGGCCAAAATACCGAAAACAGTCTGATTGACCATAGTGGAAACGCTCGAAACACAAAAAACAACCCGCCCTAAGAATTAACGAGCGGTGCAAAACGCCAATACAAGCCTTACGGATTAATACCCACTAACTACGACCTTTACCATGGAATCCTACCGTAACTTTTCTACACTAATAAAACCGAACCTATAAAACTAACTGATTTTATTAGGTTTTGGGATAGAGATAACAACTATACAAGTAAACCGTACAACGTGTTTAGTAATGAAATACGCGCCATACTTAATATATGTAAAATATTAGATTTTTTTTTAAAAAAAATTTTATATTATCTTACCCGGTATATTATCCGGGTAAGTAAAGGAATAGTGTATGCATCACCTTACTTAGGTGAATATATTCGCGGAATATTATAACCGCCTAAATTTACACTTCTATATTAAAATTAACTACGAATTTTACTATAGATACCAAACCGGTATAATATAGAAATCCATTAAATTTAATAATGAAACGCTAATAGAAACCTATAAGAGAATTTTACCGCTTTACTAGCTAAGTTTCGGAAAAACTAAGTAGCCCTTAAACCGAAATATAAGGGTGACAAATTATTTATCCAAGTAATGACAAAAGCTTTTCGCGGAAACCCAGATTTCAATCTTATACTGTTTAAATCGGAAAAAATCCTAAAGGTCATTAATACAAGCCTTAAAATATGGTGTAAGCCTTTATATACCGATAGGTAAGCCTCGGATCAGTATTTGTAGCTAATAAAACGAAAGGCGAAGGCTAAATTATTAGGGTTAACCTCGCTAAAACCATTTACTACATTTCAAATCGAAGATTAAAGTTTACTTAAGGTAAAACAAACGCTTAAAGTACAGGTATTAAGGAGGGAACTCTGACAATAAAGGACAGGGACATTCGTTCGAAAATAGGTGAACCGTATTGCGGTTATAGCAATATGTGCGAAAAGGTACATAGAGCTCCACAGGTTTATAAAAACAATATATCATATATGGAAAAATCGGTTGCTAGTTTACTAACTATCTCATTTACGAGCTAATTTGAATTGAATAATAATTTTAAGCCGATTATATATTTGAAAATCGGGTAAAAGTTCATTTTATAATTAATGTAACCGAATGAAAAATCATAAAGAATAAATTGAACGTCTATTTATACGAATATATATCCGGATAAAAAGACCCTGAAGATAATAATGCTTATTTATTAACTCAGGACGATAAAACTGCCCAGCGTATTTTTACCGGCTTGTAAAACACTTCTTTTATATATAATATAGGCCTAAACTATATAAAAAAAGTGTTTGACACCTATATAACGTTGTAATTTACTTTTTTTAACAGATACGGCAATAGGTTCTAGGGTATTATACCTAATACTAGTGTAGCCTAAATTTCAACAGCCGGAAAACGACAATTCGATGCGTTTACAGCGAAACTTCCGAAATTTCAGATGAATCAAATGAGAGACTGCTGAAAGGTCCTATTTAGTAAATTTAAATCGTTGTTACTTGGAACGGTGGTTGTAAATAAACGTTTCTAACCGGTTAAATTTTACGTAATATACTTTAAATTATTCTTTTTACTTTTATTAACTAATATAAACAAGCTTGGAATTAAGGTTCGAAATACGACTAATGAACTTGTCCGCGTTTCGAATAGCGTATTCGTATCGCTTCGGTTTAAGTTCGTCTACTTATAGTATTCCCCCGAAATACATACAATTAAGGCTATTCATTTAATATAACCGGAATTATGGACTTTATACCGAAGATTCAGACACCCGGTTATAAAAGCCTTTTATGTCTATTTTACGCCATATACTATACGGATAAAGAAAAGGACGTACTTGAAGCTATTAAAAAGTTTTGCTATAAATTCAAATGATATTTACAAACTTTACGATAGTTCAAGTGCCGCCTTTAAGATAATATGAATTTTAACTACGAAGTGATTATTAATATTATATACTTAAATAGCTAAACGGTTCTTGACGCCGTCAACTCGGCAATATTATTCCAGGTCGCTAAATTTATACAAAACGCTTTCGTTATAAACTATTAGGACTCTTTGGTTAATTTTTAATCTAACTTTACTTAAGACCCTCAGATTAAATTACATACGACGTTAGTATGGCCTTCAACTTTACCGAATAACGCATTAAAGCTTGGATAACCGGTAACGAATATAAACAAATTCTAATGAAATCCTTATAAGGTATTAGAAAGTATAAGAGGTATTATAGACCGTTAAAAAATCGTATCCGGTATTTTTAAAGGAAATGAAAGGTAACAGTGTTAAAAAATCTTTCCTTTAAATAGCAGTTAACTCTGTTAATAATAATTTTAATCTAAATAGTCTTATTCCTATGCTCTTTATTTTTAGTACTTATCTGAGTATCTATATAAATTCTGTATTATTACCATTTATAATGTAAAGGGCTAATATTATAATGAAGGTCATAGCGGCATTACTCTTTTTACGGGCTAAAAACGAGGTATCCAAAACGTTGGCTATAAGAAATGGTTTATGTAAAGTTGGCGTCTTAAATTTACTATTGTAATCTGAACTTTTGGTTGAAAAAATAAAGAAAAGATAAACTGGCCCTTAAACGATTGATGGATTGAACATTTATAATATATTAGTTAATTTTCCGAATGCTATCAGTTTGTTTTATTAGATAATAATACGAAAATATAAAAAAGAGGTCAAAAGGAACTGCCTGGAACCGTAAAACGAATAAAACCGCGAACAAAATATCTTTTAAAATAATGAATCTAAACTAATCTCAGATCTATCCTACCTTTAAAAATACGATTCCGGCACGTTTACGCTAGATCAAAGCGGCTCGTTTATGTCAACCCTACCAAAATCTCGCCGCTGAGGGTGCCTCCTCGGCTCGAAAAGCAAAAAAGTTTTAAAACCCTTCTTATAAACTTCTTTATTATGTAAAAAGAAATAAAAAACCACGATCTAAGCTTAAAGCTCCGTTAAAAAGGTATTATTACTACCCTGGGTACCCTGTTCGAATAATCTACCTCAATAAAAATCTTAACTTTAATCGACTAAGGCGTTTTTCATTTTGAATGGTTCGACTCGAATATTTACGATACCTACAGAATTTTTCCAATTCGCCTCGTTCACAAGGTAAAAGATAAAAGCGGTAAATCTTACGAAAAGACCTGCCTAATTATTAAAGGATATAACGACGAAGATAAAAAAAGATATTATAACCTAATCGCCTATATTATAAATGGTTGGCCACTGCTTAATTTTTATATAAACGGTTTTTCTTAACATACTGCATAATATATATATCGAATTTCGAAACATAATACAAGTATATACCTAATTTATAAAACGACTAAAATAACGAATTTACGCCAATATATTAAAAAATCTCAAACACTACTTTCTACCCAAAACGATCTTACATATTATAAAATCACTTTACAATTTAAATAGAACCGGTGTTTACTGGTATAACACCTATTAAAGATACTATAAGAAACGGTTCGGAATAACCAGTTTTACCTTCAACTTGTACTTATTGGTATTAATAGCCCGTTCGAAATTCTTTATACTAACGGGAATATAAACGAACGACACTTTAACGTTATGTAACGCCTTGTTTTCCGCATTTAAAAAGAGAAAACTTTTAAAGGCCGGCTTCAAATCGAAACTTAAGACGTACCTAAAAAAAGACCACATAATCAATTTTAATAACGTTACCATTAATTTTCGAAACAGCGTTTTGGGCTTTACGTAAAAAGGATAAATAAATAAAGTTGCCTTTATCGTTTCAAATAACGTAAAACGGGTTGATGAATATAAATGTTAACGTGTACGTGGCGTTCAGGTTGTTTTTATTATATAAATAAAGGCGGTATTTTACTTTTCGGTTGCCGCGTAACGCCAAACCACTCCAATAAACGATATATGCAAAACGCTTAACAAACGCCTCTTGTATCAAATACATCATCCGAAACGCGGTTTACAATTTATACCGCTAGATATACGTATTACAAAGCTATTTGTTTTTACTAACGGTTTATTCGCCAATAACAACGATTATAATTCGTAAATAAGTTTTATTTTCGTCCTTAGTAACAAAATACCGGCCCGAAACAGCTTTACGCTTTGTGAAAACATTATCGATTAAAGCTTTACCAAGTATAAAAGGGTTATAAAAAGTGTCCTAGCTTTAAAAATCTATAATATAGTTAAAGGTTTCGATTCGGGTATTACTATAACTATAACGGTCCGGATAATTATTTTCAATTTTAGTTTACGCCTTATCCTTTTTATTATATATACTAACTCCTTTTTGCTTTATAAATATTTGGTTAAGTTGGGTATTACTAATGAAAGATAGTTAATAATCGATATTATAGCTTTACACGAGTCCTAGAAACGCTATAAAATCAA
The DNA here is from genome assembly GCA_038502455.1 of Anisogramma anomala. Lineage (NCBI taxonomy): Eukaryota > Fungi > Ascomycota > Sordariomycetes > Diaporthales > Gnomoniaceae > Anisogramma > Anisogramma anomala. The sequence continues at coordinate 11,557,553 of JASMMZ010000003.1, read as the reverse complement.
AAAAATACAATCAATCGATGGTAAGTTAAACCTAACGGATGTAATAACTAAGACTACACCGAAAGAAATATTAAAAATACTTATATAAATAAGTACGTTATTTATTAGTATGGTTGGAAAGGTTTTTCATTACTAGTAAACCATTACACTACTTTAACTGACTTAAAACGGCCCGAATTTCCCTATTTGAGCCATTCCCCGATTTGTACCTTTGTTTAACCTTACCATTTTGCGTCGCTTCCGAAACCTTACTATTTTGCATCGCTTTCGATATTTTACCACTTTTTATTTTATATACCTCGACTCTACCGGTTTTCCCATCTTATTTTCTTTTATTTGAATTTACTATGTCGCTTCACTCGTAACATATCGTTACGTTTCGTTTATATACTTTAACCTTTTTAAGTATCTTACTATTTTCTTTGTTCTATGTTGATTTATGCTATTATATTGTTTTTAATATATTACCTCTTTTATTTCATAAATTTTAAGTTACATTTTGGCAATGATTGATTAAGTAAAGTAATAACATTATTATGACTGGGCGCGCCGGCCTGGTCGCAAGGGTAGCTAGTTATTATCAAAAGAGGGAGAGGGAGACGCTATCACATCCCCACTATCCTTTCTTTTACCCTCCCCTTTCATGCTAGCGTTACCGTCATTACCGCTAGCAAAAATGTGGCACTACGCCTTACAATAAATACCCTTAGGCAAAAGCGCGGGGGGGTATTTTTCTCCTCACGGTAACGTACGATAACGTTGTTAAACCCACCTACGTAATATATACGTAGACTCCGTTTCTAGGCGGTAATAGCGGCCGCTGACTCCTTAAACCGCTGGTTAGCGCCTATTACTAGTTAATATCAGTTTATTTTAATTATTTACGACCGCGATTATTTTTCGAAACACACAACGTTACGTTTCTATTGAAATTATTTTTTAAAGTTCGGTTAAAACTTACTATAAAGCTAACAAGCGCGTAATACGGTTTCTACTTACGGCCCTAAAACTACGGAAATGAGGGTGTATAAATTATTAGTCCATTCGTAATGGTAACAACTAGCCGAATAACCCCTGCTTTCGTGGTAATCGCCAACGGATTTTCCCGCGGTTATGAACGCAATATACGATACGTAAAGCGTATTTATTAGCGGCCCAGGATTACGGACCCGGATACGTCACTTCAACACTTTGTGCATTAAAAAGGCCTCTCAACATACTCTAACGATACAAAACTCCAGGTGACGAAGCAGGTCTGCCTTTTGCTTTTCGTTTACAGGAAATTAAAGGCATATATACAAGTGGATTTAGGTAATACAAACCGCGAAAAAAAAACTCCGCAAAGCTACGCTTACGGCACCAAAAAGGCCTTACGGGTAAGGGGGTTTTGACCTGTAAGGAGAAGGTAAAGTTTATAACCTTAAAAGCCCCTGGCTCCTCCCCCTAAAATCTATGAAAGGGAGAGGGAGAGGAAGGAAAGGGGGGGGTTAGTAACGGCAGCGATGGAAAAAAGTAAGGCGGCAGCGACGGCAAGGCTTAGGGGGGTGGTGGCAACGGCAAAAAAAGATGAAACGGCGGCAACAAGACTAGGCGGGGTATCGGTGGCGGGCGGAGTAACCACTATTAACGAGATTATACCGGATGAGGGCAGGCTACTAACGGCGGTAATAACGGCTACGGCGACGGTGGCGGTGCGACGACGCTTTCGCATTAGCCGGCGCCTAGCTATCTTATTTTTACGCGGTATCTATTCGAAAAAAAAGTTAGTATATAGGTATTAGTTATATAACCTACCTATTAAAACATCTTAATTAAATTGAATGAAACAAAGGTTAAATTAAAATAGAGAATTATATTAATTTTGGTTACGCGCCTTTAAAAGGAAAAGTAAAGAAATTTTGCTTAAACCAATTACTATACATCTTTTTATATTAACTTAACATGTAATTACGTAATCATACTTACGTAATCGCCTATTCGTAATCAACGCTTATATCACCTACATAATTACTTTTATCAAAAACTATGAAAAGCGGTATTACCAACTATATCGCCTTTATTTAGTTATACCAACCAGGCCCAAACTACAATCACCACTGCGGCCAAACCTTACTAATTCCAACCGAATTACAATCACTAACGCGGCCAGACCCGACTGATTCCAGCTAAGCTACAATCACTATCGCGGCTAAAATTACTGATTTAAACATTTTGCAATTAATATGTTAACAATACTGTCACTACAGAAACTACTGATTTAGACTTCAACCACAACCACACTGTTACTACAAAACCTACTAATTTGGACCTTTACAACCACAATCATAATATCGTTACTAGGTTATAAGTACGGAATATATAAGAAAGAAAGAAAAGATTACCTGTGTAGATATTACTATATACCCTCATAGATAGTATATATAGGCCTATTGGCAGTATACTGTATTTTAAGGTACACTCCTACAGGGTGTATAATAACGTATCATATTGCAGGCTGCACTCTTGTAAGACGCAAAGTGCATCATTTATAGAGAGGTCTAGAATAGTTATTCCAAACCGAACGACAATACGTGGAGCGGTCTAGAAGAGGTATTCCAAAGTAGTACGCTCTGGGCGATGGCTTATAAGCCCTCACCTATGGTGTACACCTCTGGATGCTTCTTCTTAGATCATCATCTTTTATGAATACAATACCAATCTAACGATTACTCTTCTACTTTCTTTTTTACATAAATAAATATTTGGACCATATCGACAAAAACGATAAAGAATTGAAATTAGAAAGAATACTGGTTGAAATGTTTAACCGTCGCTACTATGAAGGTCATTAAATCCAATATATTATTAAAAAAAATAATTTATAGTAAAATATAATAAATGAATAAATCTTAAAGACTTTAAATATTATAAGGGATTGATTGAGGAGTTTGACAAGAATTTTACATAAAAAGAAATAAGTATCGATTTTCGTAAGTACTTGTAGTTTTCTTTCGAATATTAATGGTTTACTCATAAGTATTAATTCTCGTAAGCATCTCTTCTAGTAAGAAGCTGTTCTCACTAAATATGATAGAATTCTTGCACTTACTCATAATAGAGACATCATACTTTCTTTGTCCCCCGGCATTTGTTGGACCTAGGTGGGGTGGCAACCCCACTTGACGTTTCTTTGTTACTGTACATACTTACCTTCTGCAAACTCTGCAGCTTAAACTTATACTTAGCTTCTTCATTTTATAAATACTACTGCAAAAGAACACCACCACATACAATTCCAACAAGGACTTTCATCGTCATCATCATTGTCAGTCGCCTTAATATAGGGTTTGACTTAAGTTATACGAAACTTCGTAGGATTGTTGATAGTTTTAATAACTACTTTTAAGTTAGAAATAATTAAGATCTTAAATAGGTTATCACATTTAATTGGCTTTTTCCACACAATGATTTCGCTTTCTAACAGCAAAGTTAACACATCGATCATCGTAAGGTTATTTTTGATATTGTGGATATTATTAATTTGACGCCTGATGACTTCCTTTCATGATTCCTTCAATGCCTGACCGGTAGCTATAAAAAAATTCTAGATACTTGATAATGGTAAAAATTCACTCGTTAGACAAGAATATGCTTCAAAAACGAATAGTATTGGTACCAAATCATTAAAGTCTATAATATCATTCAGACCCTTTACCACTATTTAAAAAAGTTCTCTCTAATCCATAAAATTTCTAATCTTCAACGTAACGATATTATACGCCCTAAGATGTAATACTTATACCCTTTTAACCTTACAATACGCTAGTATACCTCAATAGATACTCTTTTACACAAAATCCCTATTATCTTAACCTTAGTTTGAAACTTTACCGTAGTAAAGTTGGTGATAGCGTCGTATACGATAACGTTTAGTGGTTCTAGGTACGCGTTAATCCACAATGTTTTTAATGTTTTCTTAGGTGTTTTCAGGCAACTAAGACTTAAGTAATTAAACCTTATGAAAAAGAGGTTATCAAATCTATAACGTAAAAAAACAGGTTTGTTATTCAAGTAAAAGACATTAGTTAAGATCTTTTAATTGAAATCTTTATTGTCATTCAAGTGAAATTAAACTTTGTAGGTACTTGAGAAGGAGTTTGCCAATAATAACGAAGCCTTTTAATATCCTCCAAAGTAAGATACTCCATATTTTAATACCCTTCGGACTTCATTATTTTATATAGCCTATCGATAGTTATATCATAAAAACATAGGTGAAATTAAAGTATTTCTGAATTTGTTAGGTTTATGACTGTTATCTTTAACCATTAAAAGTGTAATTACAGATGTCCCTACTTAAATGCTAAAAGGAATTTCCAGATATATTTGACTAGTTTATCAACGCTAATGTCGAAGTTGACATCGATGGTCTTCATATTTCCCAAGTAAAGGAAAAATGGGGTATTGAACTTGAGGATGTGGAACGTAATTAGTCCAACTACTGTTTGCATAATCTTCAATCCCAATAATGATAGTTTTTTACCTGGGCCGAAGCTAAATCTAGCTTTTCCAATATGTTAACAATTAATTCCTATAGCAGTAATACTTTTCCGTTGCAATACGATATATTGCGAATAACCTCCTATTAAATATGTTTCTACTCCAGAATCTGGCATAATCTCTTAGAAACTGTGGTCCGCATAATGATCCCGAAGATTAATGGTGTATATAGGATCAGATACTCAATTTTTATAGCAAAAATGGAGTTTTTCGCCAGTAAAATGATATAAAAAGGCATAGTAAGCTAGTTACTAAATTATTTTATAAATAGTATCTTTGTGACACGTAATCATTCTCGATAAGTTGTCTTTATCGTTCAAAGCATATTTACTCTTCAAGTTTACTATATTATTCAAGAAATCATTTTTGAAAGCAGTAAGGTACTGGATATAATATATTATGTGCTATTTTTGACATTCAATAAATAAGTAACAACTTTACTAACAACTAGACTTATCACATATTTCATACGTTTTACCACTATTATAACGATAATTTTGACGGTAGCAATCAATATATGTGGTTGTATCTTGTTCAAGTTACTATTTTTAGTATAATCTCTAGTTTATAGGCTTTGAACCAGATTTTCAACGTAGTGGTTTTGCGTATTTGCGTTTGATATAATGTATAATAAAGAACTTTTCGTTATCCTAATCGCTAAAATTATTAATTTCGGGGTACATTCCACACAATTGTAATGTACGTGTTATTATAATCGTAAACTAGGATCGTAACTAGTTAAAAAAAACTTTATAAGTAGTATTTAAGTGTTATAAGATGTATTGAAACTCCTTAACGCCTCTAATAAATACTCGTACCAATTTTTAAAATATAAGCTTGCTAAAATATTCTTTCCCTATTGTTTACAGAAATAACATTAACTAATCGAGTATTTTATTGAAAATGTATTGTTATTTCCTCTTTTTTTTCTTCATCATTATTGTTGTTTATCTAGTCGTAATCTAATCCGTATTATATTAAATAAGGTGGATGTTGTATTCAAAGGGAAAAATCATTCTATTATAAATTTCATCCAAGCTTTATGCCCTAGTTAAGAAGGTCAGTTAATAGTCTTTGACGTAACTTATAAGGATTCCTAGCAATAATAAGTAGAAACTCAAAGGTTAAAACTTCATCCACTTGTAAATATTGAGGAATAGGATTATCTTTGTGTCAACTAAGTTGTAAGGTTTCCTATTCTATTTATTCATGTTATTCCAAATCTTAGCGAAGTTTATAAAAAGCTTATAATTAATATTCACCATCTTAATTAACTTTGGTGGTAGATTACGATATTTGTTCAGTCGTTGATGGTGCCTTTTACCAACTCGAGTCTTAGACATTTAAAGTTGCGATAATGAGGGTAATTGTCAATCGCTTAACTCAAAGTATAAATTCTGGTGGTAGGATATGTGGTGGATTCATATTTATATATGTACTTACCCCAAAAAGCTTAGCTTTAAGGAACTTGACTATTTTTATAAAACCTTAAGGTAATTAACTATTTTAAGGAAAGCTTTAAGGAACCTAAAGATCTTATTTAATTAACCTCTAGATAGCGCCGACGTAAATTCCCATTACCGCGTTTGTACCCGCTATTCCACGTACTTTGCCTCCGCCAAACACATACTTCGCGCTATTACGGGCAGGAATATAAGTTTAGTTACCCAAAAAATCAATAGGCTTTTCAGACTATATGATAAGAACTTAACTTAATTAGAGATTAGGGGCAGGTTCCCTGAAGCGCATGTAATGTCGATCGTAAGCAATGATTTGTTTTTACCTTTTTACTCTTAATCTTTAGAATTTAGAAGGTATTTATCCATTTGGACCAAATCGAAAAAGGTATACTATAGGTTTACTTTCTTGTTAGAGATAAGATGCTACGGTTATGAATTTTTGTTTTTAATTTGAGTTTAATTGATTTTCATATTTCATTTCACATCATAATAGTTTAATCGCCAAAATAACCACAAAAGTCTTGAAAACCCCATATACTACATTGAATATTATTAGAGTTTGAACTAAATATAAATTAACCGACGAAATGAGTTGAATATTGTCCTGTGAAATAGGTATTAATATCTTTAAATTAAAGGTTTTCCCTGTAGCATTTGGTGAAAAGTCATCAAATTACCTCAACTATCTTTATATCTAAGTTATCAGATACCATCTTGACTTTTTGGTGGTAAGTTAATGTCAATTTAAGTAGGATGAGATTTGGTGATTCAAGTAAGGGACCTTGAAGATTTGAGAGTGGTGTAACGTAGGTGTTAGGTGTAACTTAAATACTTCTGGTGTTTTCTCTCAGAGTAGGGACCTTAACATATTCTCTAATATATTCAATTATTAATATTTTGAGGTAATAGGAAGGAAAATAGTGGCACAGGAGGTAAGATTTGATGTAAAAGGTAAATTTAAAGATTGTTCTTTGTTAAAGTCGATATTTCTTGTTGTATAGGTCTTGGACTTAGCGATTTAATATAATAATAGTAATAGTAGTAGCTACTTAACCATTTGATAACTATAAAGAACCTGGTAACCTAGTAATTGTTTTTGAATTGATTGAAACTTTGAACAAATAATCCTAACGTTCATTTTCGAAAATGATTCAGTAAAGATTTTTTAATGTTTTGAATTATTATACCATCGCCACCTCTAAATTGCTGTAGAAATTACCTTAGTCTCAAGATCTTCACTACTTACTGTTATAGAAACCGTTGCAATTTTTAAAGGTTTTTCGTAAGAATATTTTCTTGACTTTGCAATACGATGCAAAATGTAACCGGAAAGTAGCTTCTTCTTTTACCTAGCTTATATGTGCCTAACCTAATAAGCACTGATCAGTGTTGATAGGCTTTTAGACGTTTCAAAGATTATTTATTCGAATTGTGGTCAAAATAACAGTAGTATTGCGTGATTAAGTGGTGAATATACTCATTCTAAGTTTGGCAGACTGCTAGCTAGTCTGCACACTAATTTATATGTTAAATTCCTTGGCCTGTGCCCTAATCTGAAGTGGGCACCTACTGCACTGAATTTAAAATCACCCACAAATAATACAGTCAACTTATAATCAGTAAAATAAAGTTACTGAAGTAAAGTTGACTTGACTATACTATAATTGACTGCCGTTCCAACAGCATCCAATTCAACCGTTATTATACTGGGTTAATAAATAATTTATTAGTTGAAGCCTGATGAACACATGGATTATTCTATTTGATATGGATGAAAGGTTTCAATTTTTATCAATAATTCAAGTTTTTTGTTATTTGTAATTATTTTGAAAGGTTTTATCAATTTTTCAATTCTCGGTGTCATTTGGTCAAATAATTAATAATAACTATTATTTTTTCAAAATAATGATATTTCTATGTGAAGAATTTTACGGAAAAACATATCATTAGGTATAGAGTGTTATGGTTATTGTGGGTAGGTATTTTGTGTAGTTACATTATTGATTTTAAATAATTGTTTAAAATAAAAGATATTATTGGAACACAAATCAATTACAGAAATTACCAAACAACTATAGTGTGCCCATTCAGTATTAGGAACGACCTAAGCTTTTGCCCATATAGATTAAAATGTAAGTTGGCTTGCAACCTGCCTAACTTTGAACTTACACATAATTTTTATCAATGTAATACCACTAGTGACTTCTATTCTAATAATTCGAATTGAATATATTTATAACAACTAAAAAATCTACTAATACTAATCTGTATTGAAATATGTCAAACGCAGATAATCAACAGAAAAGATATGGATACGGCTTATCTAGGTATTTGGAGTTTAGCGTACGAAAAAATATCTTTCAAGTTTAAAATTTCAATCGTTTGTACTGCTTCATCATTTCTATTGTAAACAAATCTAAAGAAATGATCATAGTATCATGGCTGAATGATAGCGAATATATATATATATATATATATCTTCTTTCATTCAATAACTAAATCGAATCATAGACAAAGTTTAATTACCATAAAAATATTCAGTCTTGGTAGGCTTTTAACATCTCAATGTAGTCGATACGAATCTCTAGTCGAAGTAACTAGTATTGCATTGAAAGTAGTAATATGTTACTTCTACGTTTCGCAGACTCCTAGCCGGTCTGCACACTAATTGTATATTCAATTTCTTGGTCTATGCCTCGCATTAAATTGGGTACTCCGCTGCAATTTACTTGCAGTTAATATAGTTAACTTGCAGTCAGTACAATCAACTTGCGATTAGTACAGTTAATTAACTGTATTGCAATTAATTTATATTTTAATACTAGCGACTCTTTGTTTTATGCATGAGTTTTAGTGTTGTCGATCATCAATTACAGGTAATAAAAAAATTCCCTCTTATTTTTATCGTCATTACTCTACAAATCTCAGTCAGTTTTAAATACATATTGCATTTCAATCATATTTATCCACCCCATAATTCCAGGTATCAACTTCCTTCATTCCCACACTCAAATCTTTTGTTACAAACTTAGACGCTGCTAATACTGTACGTTTTATCAGTTAATTTTGGTACGCTTCATGTATATACTACCTTAGCATTATTCTAATTTACCAGTGTATCCATATTTATTTTCATTATTTGTCAAATGTACAATCCGATCTATTTATCTCTCAATACATATAATTAACTTGTGACTATTTACAAATCTTTTCAAGCCACAGTTAAGCGTAGCTTGAGTTATAGCATTAATGGGATTATTCTTACACCTAAATTCGTTAAGTTGTTGAGTTTTATATACATTTTATAATATCATTACGTTAATAATAAAACGTTTTTCATTTGTTGTTACGAGTTTAAGAATTCATTCGTAGAAGCTTCGAAAATGAATATATGTAATTAAAGCTATAGGAGGATATCATAATCTTTTCATTATAATTTCAATCTATCGTTAGTAAATATACTCATGTTGAATATTATCATTATAACATAAACTTTATATATTGATACGCTCCGTATGACACTATTACACTTAATGGATACTTAATATAAGAATTCACTGGTAACTTTAAATTTCCTATTGAATTTGTTTTCGTTAACAAGTATTATAAGAAATCTAATGGAAAATGTTAAGCCAATATTGTTAGTCAAGAAACTGTTCTAAAATATTAATTATACCTGCTTTCAATACATTAATATCATATTCATACTTTTATCCAGATTATCTATTTATTATCATATAGGTTTATTCAACTTTTCGAAAACTTTATTTTATATGTTTTGAATCTATGCTGTCACCTATATATTTTTGAATTCCTTCAATTGGTATATCATAGCGATATAAGCCGTTTCAGCCGTTTTTTTCATGTAACGTTTCGATTTTACATTATTGGATTTGTTGAGTTTTAACAGGTCAGTGGCTTAGTCGTTTTGATATAGGCTTAAATATGTATATATATTATTAACATTATGGATACAAATTGAAGATCTAGCAAAATCTTATAAAATACCTTTACTTAATTTTTCAATTAGCTTCTACTTTGAAAGGCTTAAATCTTTAATAACACGTTATTTTGCTGTTACAAATCTAGTAATATACATGAAAAGTGTATCATTGATTTGTATACTAACGATAACAAAGCATTTACCTTCTATAATAGATAATTATCAGCTAAAAATTATTATAGTTATATCCAGCCTAGTTTTAAAGTATATTCAATACGTAAATATCTAATAAACTTATACTTTAAATAGTTTTTCAAGGGTTTACAACAACCTACAAGTGTTATCTTATAAAACTTGGTCTCTAGCTCCTTAAACAATTTTAATATTATGATTCATTAAAAATTGGTTCCTAATTACGTATTAGATTACGTAATATTGCGAGAATTAAAAGTTAATTTGCCACTCAAGCCAAGAATCTAACTGCAAAAATGACGACAATTACACGTTAATTGATCTTTGATATTCTAAACGATTGACTGAAAATATAATCTTTGCCTTTATCGCTATATATTTAGGCAATCGACCTCAATTTTTCATAAAACCGGTCCTTAGTCTTGCATTTTACCTCGTAGATTATTCTCAACTGAAAGATCGTTACCTCATGCCTTTTAAATTATACAAGTAGTGAAAATTAAACTACATCGCCAACAAGGAGGCTACTAATTTCAACTCGGTTGTTTTTCTCAAATAGCTTACGTAGCGTATTCGTAAGACCTTAAACATGTGGTTTAACGGTGAATTAACTGTCAAAAACAAGTTTTTACGATGTCCAAACTGTAATATATATTCGTCTAGGTTTATAATCCCTATCGTTATTCTACTCTATATTATATATCCTTATTTTTGGTCGTCATCCGCGCTGTCATTGTTCTAAAAGCTCATTGAGAATAGTTATAGCTACATTATATTAACTAATCAGATCTAGTACAAAATATTTGTCACTATTTAAGGGTGTTTTATATAGATTAACGTATATAATATAAAAGGTAACATGATTATTAACGGGTTTTACGATTACGTTCGTATTCCTAATATTCAACATTTCATAAAGTTTATCCTATATACTTGGGCTTTTTCACGTGAAAACTTCTTTTTAAAACGATAAAGATAACATATTCATTATTAAAGGTCAGTTTCCAATATTAAATATATTATTAATGTTGAAGTTACTGCACAAGAAGATATTGTGTAAATCTATAGATTCAGTTATTAAAGAATCTATAGAAAAGAGAATAAAGAACTTGATGTATAGTCAGTTGTATCCTTACACTCTGTACTAATAAGTACTAGTTCCTAGTATTTGTAAATACTAGTGTGGGAAGCTTGCTTCCAACTGACTAGTTCTCTGTACTAGTCCCTGTACTAGTTGATACTAGTACTTGCACCAGCGGATATTAGTGCCTTTAGTATATGTTATTATTTTCATCTGAGTTCTCCTTATCTTACTGAATTCCCTATCTTTTGGTGTTGTAACGTGTTCAGTACATATGGTTATGCTAAGTAATAACTAGCCCTATTGAACCTTATTGTAGTTTGTGTTGAGTGAAATTATACCTGTTGTATTTCAATATATCCCCTTAAGATATACTGTCCACTTATAAGGAAAAGAATAAGAGAAAAAGAAGTAAAATAATAACTAAAGCGTAAAGTGAAGGAGTTATAATTTAAAGTAAAAGAAAGTTAGTAGGTGAAAAAAGTAAGAAGACTTATATAGTCCGATTTGAATCAATAACCTTTACAGTATCCCTTATTATCAATATCTAAAGTTTATACCAAAACCACTTTTATATTAGTACCTGTAATACCATATGAAGTAATTTGAAATACGAAAGTTTATAAATCGTACCATTAATTCAATCTTAGATTAACTAAGCCAAGCCATTGTATCATTACTTCTTGTTCTGATTTTGTCAGTGACTTTGTTAGTTTATCGGCTAATTGTTGTTCCGTAGATACCTACTTGATTTATATTATGTCACGTTCAACTTTATTCCTTACAAAGTGTTTTTAAGGGTTTTGTATTAAGTACGTTGGTAATATTTAGGATTTTTAGTCAACTTAATAGCCCTTTTATTATTACAATATATCGTAACGATAATAGGAATACATAATTTTATAAATAAGTTTCTTATCCAGAGGGTGTTTTAGGTGACATTTATTACTATTATGATTTTAATATCTACCAAAAAGAGATATACTTTGGATTTTCGCTTGGGTACCTAGTTGAGCGTATTGTTAAAGATTTCAATTTTATATTTATAGGTCGAATTTTCAGTAGTTTTGTTCCCTTACCAGTCGGAATTACATTAGCTGTTAATTCAAAGTTTATAGGCTTTATATTGATCTTAGCTGAAGTCTGTAGCGTTTTATTGCAGAATTACTAATAGTTTTTTATTACTCACTTATAATCTATAGGTCTTCAACTTCCCAAAGTATCTAAAAGTTTAATTAATAAGTGTAATGTTTTTATGTGAAGGATTGTGGTAAAATCGTGATAGTACTGATATAAGAAAAGGCAAAATCTGGCCTGGTTAGGTATATTGCATAGCTAAGAGCCCCTATATCTACTTGGTATTTTTTAGTTCGTAAAATATCAGCCTAATCTTTCAGAGGCCTGGGTATGGTATAGATAAGTAATCAAAAGACAATGAGGATGTAATCCATTTATTTATCTAGTTTTTTTTACTTTATAGTTTAACACCCTTTGGATATAGGTATCTTGGATTACGATAATCGTATATGTATTCCTATTCCTTAAGATATATATCCTTAGGAAGTGTTTTGCTTTTCTCAGGTCTTTATACTTTAATTTCTTCCTAATATTCATTTTAGAGGTTTTGATAACGTTTGAGTCAGTACCTATTATTAGTTAGTTATTAAAGTAAGTATATATATTGAGTTGACAATGAAAGTTGATATATAACACGTTATTATAGTTTAGTCTTTTGAATTTAAGGGTATTTAAAATGACTTTAATCTTTTGGAATATTATTTAAAAGCCTGTTTTAGTCTTTATCGTTATATTAAAAGTTTAAAAAAATTGGTCGACTATAGAATTAAGGCCTACGTTATTTTCTTCCGTATATTCTAGGAAAAAGTCTCTAATAGTATTCAGAAGTTCCATTAACACCAGTTTTGAAAATTCATTATTAAGGAAAGCTAAATAGATGTCTATTTAATCGATATTTCATTTCTAGAAGGCAGCTAGCGTAATAAAAATCCTTTATATAAAAGACTTTTCAGTGTCAGTAAAGTTTTTGGTACAATTAATACCATACCTTTGTTTAAACCTTTTTATTACGATCCTGACCTTATACCTTTCTATATGATTATTGTAGTCAGTCTTGACCTTGTTGCCCTTTTTTATTGTTAGAGCATAGCGGTTATTAACTATTTTAAAGGCTTTAAAGACCTTAAGGGATAGTAGGCTTCGTATTTTATTGTGGAGGACCTTTTTTTAGTTCTTGACACTAGAGCTCTCTAGTATTTCCCTTATAAATAGCTATTTTTCTTACTTGTTAACTAAAACCACAAATTGAAAATATATACATTAATAGCATTTTCCGGTAGGCTATTTTCTATTTTTATTGTTATTTAACGAATACTGCTTTTTGACCTAGATTTTAGAGAAGCCGTGACAATGTTGTAAAGAATATCAACTTTAATGGTATTTTCATTCTTTATAACTGTTTTACATAATTCCTTAATAGTTTTTTCAAAGACCGTTAGACTTCAAGTACTAACGGTTTTTTTTATTAAGTTTCCTAGCTGATTTGATAGGTAAACTTTAGGGATATTTCAGGGTTTTGTAATATTAGAAAATTTTCATAAAAGAATGATTCTCCTCTCTCCTATTGGATTAGTCTTTCAGCCCTTTATTTGTTTTGTTAAAGGTATGTGGACGATAACATTCAAACCTAGTATAAAGGCAAATTTAACGTTGGGTTTATGGTTTTTATAATCTTTTACTTTATTTTCAAGGCCTTCGTAAGGCGTAATGTATTTGATTCTATTCCTGTTGTTAACTATGAAGTTGTTTATGATAATAGCCTTTTGAAACAGGTAGGGTTACAAATGACATATTCCCTTTCCAATAATAGTTTAAATCTTTATTTTTCCACAATTACTTTGTTAAAACATTCAAATTTTCCATTTTTGGGTGTATATGATGAAGAAAACTTAAAGGTAAATACGTAATTGATGGATATCTTGCTAACTGAATAGTTAATTAGCTTGTTTCCTCCACCGAGAATTAAGGAGTCGATAGTATACCTAATATATTTAATAATCTCGTTTAACATTCGATAAACAACATTTGGTTCATTACTAGAGGATATAATAACTATATTACAAACTTTGGAATCATATTCAACCCTTGTAGCTGTTTGGCTACGATATTCGTTATTTAGGCTAGCAATTATTTCCAGGAAGTTGTTAAGGGTTTAAATAAACTATTTTTCTTTGAGGTACCATATTAAAAGCTTGGTTGTTATAGAGTGCTTTTGAAAAGCTTATATGGGGTATAAAGAAGATTAAAATTCTTATTTTCTTGGTTTCTTTGAGGCCGTCTAACAATTGAAGTAGTTCCTTTATTAATTTCAGGTTGTTGTAATTAAACCTGATATTCCAGAGGGAAGTATTGAAAGACTTGATAGGTGTTATAGCGAAAAATTTATAATGAAATTGTTAGGTTGTTACTATAATAGTATATTTGTTAATTATAATATTAACTGTTTTCTCGGTTTGTAAATCAACCAATAATAAGTTTTAACGCTAATACTTTAAATGTAAAGATTTAATAGGTTAATAAGATTTGTAGCAAACTTATGATAGTTTAAATAGTTGTTTAACGTCAAAGTATTATAACTTTTATAGAACTTAATTAATACTTGTATTGTTTCTTATTATCGGTAAAGTCTATTATACCGGGTACGTTAACATAAAGGTAACAGTAGAATAGTAATCATAACAATTGATAGTTTATATTAAAGTAAATATATCAAAGGAAGAAGAGGCATCCGGAGAGTGCACGCATCAGGTTGAAGTTTATAAGCTTTCACCTGGGCAGTAGAACTCTATCATGCACTCTGCCAATTCCCCTTCTAGGTAGTGGCACGCTATCATTTACTCTTCAGGAATGCACCTTATAGCGTGGCTGCTTACTAACTATAGAGATATGTGATAATATCCATACTTATCCTGTAAGCTGAATCACTCCACTTTTTGTTCGTAATTTGGGATAGTTTTGCCTTATATTTCGAGTCGGAAAAATTATTTTGTATCGTGAAGAATGTGGTAAAATAAATCAAAATAAGCTTTTACAGTATCCCGAAATTTATGTTTATCAATTGAAAAATAATATAACGGTATAGAAAAATCCGGGAAAATGTTAAAACTTAACATTAAGTTTTGATAGCTTAACGCTAGAAATAGGGTTTGTATGGCGGTGTTACCCGCTTTTGATATAGCCTTTAATTGGTCGTTTTAGCGGATTAACGTAAAATTTAGGGCTTTCAACGTAAAAAGTAGATATTTCAACGCTAAAAATAGATCCTTTAACATTGAAACTAGATCCCTTAAAGAGGGACGTACTGCATAAAAACCGTTTCTAATTAATCCGAATTCTCTAGTATAAGAGTTTGTGTATGGTTTTATGCAATGGGCAAATCAAATTGAATATCTGAATGTTTAATTTTAGGCAGTATTATAAAGTTATAATGCTATTTAGATCAGTTTTTTTTACCGTTATTAACTGTAAGAAAGTCCGCCGTTTCTTTTTTCTTTTCAATGAATTACCCAAAATTAGAAAGTTTCCCAGGTTTAAAGAGCCGTATATTTGGATAAAATACCCAATAAGCCTTTTCTTAGTGCTCTTTATAAAAGCTAGCGAAATATTTTTTCTTGGATTAACTAATATGTTGATTTTGGTTTTTGAGCTTTGGTTTTTGTTGGAGGACTAAATTTATTGTTTCTTTTTCTCTTTGAAACCTGTTTTCGTCTTGAAAGTCTAATTTCAAGCTACGAAGTAATTGATTGACGGCTTTCCTTAATTTACTTCGTATATGGACTGTCTAGACTAGAAATTCAAATTTAGTATATGTTAGGAATTAGAAGGAGCATTTTATATACTTTAACAGACAAACTTGATAGATAAGTATTTTTGTTGTTTTTAAACGTTGTTATAAAGGAAGCTAAGAGGAAATAGTATAAAGGGCGTAGATAACGAAGTTTCTTAAGAAATTCTTAATAGTAAATGGCTCTAGTGCCTTGACATACGCCAATCAACTCTAAAAGGGCTTTACATAGGTTCTTAATGTTAAAGATAATTATTAATAGGTTTGGTATAATGGAGGAAGTAATTATCCGGTAGGCTCGTATTCGGGTAAATATAGTTTTTGAAGTTTTTATAAGATTATAATAGATAGGCGTAAATAATTAAACATAGTTCTTTTTAGTAAAACCTATATTAAACTTAATCCTCAAAATACCCTTCAAAAAACAAAAAAGTAATCTTTAGCAGTAAATCCTTTTATTACTGTTAGTAATTTGTTAATATTTGTAAAAGTTAATTTTTCAAAATCTATTAGTGATTATAGTTTAGGTTTTAATAGTTGCCCCCTTCTATCGTTCAAAAATGTGGTTTTAATATCTTTTAACTCATCCTTCAGTTGTATAATAATACCTGTCGATTTAAGTAGTTTTGGTTTTACTTTGAAATGTTATTTAAACTTAATGAATAGTTTTTTGTATGAGTTAATAACTAACTCAAGCTTCTTCTATTTTCAAATGTTTAAGGTATTATTAACTCTAAATTTAGTTTTTACATCATTATTAACAAAATTATTAACATTGACAATTTCGATTTCTTGCTTATCTTTAACCCTGCGGGTATTACAAGCTATCTTTCGTCTTTTCCTCAATACATCGTTAGGGTCCAAAGCTCCTATAGCAAGAGGAATAACAGTAAAGCGTATGGAAGGAAAGTATAGGGAATCAGGAGGTATTAAGGGGCCGAAAAAAAGAAGGCTCATTATCACTGGTACTGCCGTGGGGTAGTCCTGGTAATGAGAAAAGAGATCCATATTTTGGGGGTGTTTATATAATATCTTTAAAGGTATTAAAAGGTCCGGAAGAGGTAAACATTTTGATTTATACCGAAAAAAATGTATTTGAATTGTATTTAGTAAAATAATGCAGTAGGTCACATTTATATTAATAATGAGTTGAAGTTATTTTATAAAAAATATTGTATAGACCTATAAATTCAGGTACTTTAAAATTTATTGATAAGAGAATAGAAGGCTTGATGTATGAGAGATTGTATCCTTACACTTTTTATTAGTCAGTGTTAGTTTATACTAGTAAATACTAGTTCTTATTATTTGTAAATACTAATATAGGTAGCTAGCTTTCGGCTGACTAGTCCTTCGTACTAGTCTCTATACTAGTTAATACTAGTAATTACACTAGTAGATACTAGTGCCTTTAGGTTATTTCATTATCTTCATCTGAGTTCTCCTCATCCTATTGAATTCATCATTTTTTGGTGTTGTGACATGTTTGGTACTTGTGGTTATGCTAAGTACTAACTGACCCTGTTGGACCCTATTGTAGTATGTGCTGAGTGTAACTGTATCTGTTGTTTTTCAATAGTTAACTTAGCGTCTTACAGATTATTTCCTTAGTTCCTTCAGGGATTTATTGTATATAACAACCCTTTTTTAGCCATTGTGTAATAAAGGTAACTTAATCGTCATGTGTGAGTACGCGCCGAATACCAACTAAATTGATATCAGACTATCAGACCAAATAGTATTATTAAGAAATTTCAATACCATTTATAATCTTATCTCTAAACTTGTTAAATTGCTAATATGTAACGTAAAAATATTATAAGCCTAAAATGAAGACGCATGTATCTTTTCAACCTTACTAATATGATAATACGCTTCAACAGACACCTCACCTATTTGTATTAAATTTCTATCGACCTAAAGTTAACTTGAAATTTTATGGTAATAAAATCAATTTTAGCATTATATACTAACACGTTGAAAGATCATAGATACATATTGATCCAAAAATTACATAACGCTTTCCATATTTTCTTTACTTTAATAGTTTCAAGGTATTTAACGCTGTAAAACCCTATTAACGAGTTAAATATATAAATTAAAAGCTTGTTGTCCAATTAAAACACCTTAACCAAAACTTTAAAGTTAAATTTTTTTAACATGAACTTGAATTTAAAAGAAGTTTAGAAATATGTTGAATAATATTGGCGAAACCTTTTTATTCCTTTAAATATGGACAAGTTCACATCTTTATAGCAAACTTCTTTAGGTATTTTACATAGCCTATAAATTAAGGGGAAATTTAAGTTGCAGAGTAATCAACAAAGCTTATGCGTCGTCAAATTCAATATCATCACCTCTAATCATTAGAAGTGAGATAACAAGTATCTACAATTCAATTAAGTGTGACTTTTGAGCTGTCACCTTTAATCAGTTCTTCAATCCAAACGTCAACATTAACGCCGAGGTTTTTTTATGATTTTTAGGTAAAGACAAAACGGAAAGAGAGGATTCCAAAATTTGGAACACAAGTCTAATAACTCAACTCACAATAATTGATCCAAATAAGGAAATTTTCTTTATAAAGCAAAATCCAACTCTAGCCTTACCAGCATCCATATGATTAAGTTCCGTAACAATATTGGTATCTTTTTTAATACAAAGTACTAAGAATAACTCTCTTTTCATTATCATGCTACCCCAATATATGGTATAATACCTTAAAGTATCTACTTCGAGCAACGATTGCGAATGGTAAACAAATACATAGATCCAGGGTCGATATCTCTTTAATAGTGATAAGGGGTTTTACCTACTAAGCGATAAAAAAACATGGTTGACCAGTTATTTTAATGATTCAAAACTAGTGAAAATGCTTTTATAATAGCTAATAACCTTATATATTTCTTTGCTGTTTTTTATTTCCATGTTTTTCAAGTTAAAAAAGCGTTGAATTTATTCCTAATGAAAGGCGAATTGGTATAAAACACCATGTATGACCTGTTTCTCTCAGAAATCAGCAATAATATCAAGTGTTTACTAATAGAACTATTAGCGATATATCTAATACCCTTTGACGTTGTTTTAATAAGGAAACTTACGAGGTTAACTTAGGCTCAAGTGAAATCATTTTCCTTATATGCGTTGCTTTTTAGGTTTCTAATCCAAGGTTATTTATTAGCTCAATTTTTTTGGTTCACTGTACTTATAATCGATGTAATAAATCCAAGCAAGGTATTTATTATTACTTTAATTAGGTTAAGGTAATAACTTTCCTCAATATACTTCGTATACAGACTGTTTAGGCAGGAGATTCTGATTTAATATGAGTCATAAAATGAAGGAAATATTTGATATCTTGAACCTGAAGACCTTGGTAGATGAAAATTATTCTAGTGTTTTCAAAGGCTATTACAAAGAGAGAAGAAGTAAAGAAGTGTAAAGGGTGTAATAAACGATTTTTAAGACGTTTTCAACAATGGATCGGTTCTGTGCCTTGATATATAGCAATCAACTACAAAAGAGTTTTATATGGGTCCTTAGTATTAATAATAGTAGTGAAAAGGTTTAATACAATAGAAAAAATAATTATTCGGTATACATTAATTCGGGTTCATATAGCTCTAGACATTTTCATCAGATTGTAACCGATGAGATCAAACAAATATATATAATCCATTTTGGTAAATACTGTTTTTATATTAATCTTGAAGATTTCTTCCAAGATATCAAAATAGTTATTACTCATAGTATATCCTTTAATTGCTGTTAGCCACATATTTATATTTGAGAAGCTTAAACTATTTTTAGTTTTTTAACAACTGTAACTTAATTATAATCATAAGCTTCTGTATTAAACATTAAATAAGAGATTCTTGGTTGTTTCTTCTTTTCATAATGTAGGCTTTATGAACTTTATTTCGGTTTCTAGCTTCGGTGTTAGGGGGAAACCCTAGGACGTTTCTTAAGCTTAGTTAATAGTGTATCATATGAGTTAATAACTAGTCTAAAATATTCTTTATTGAGATCATTCAAAGCTTTAATAACTCTAGCATCTACTTCCTTATCAGCTAGTACTATAATATTGACAGTTTGTAGTTCTTGCTCTGCTTTAGCCCTACAGATCTTATGAATGGACTTTCATCTAGTCCTCAATAAAGCTTCAGAGTTTAACGCCTAGTTGTCAAGGGAAACTGGAGTTTCTCTAAAGCTAAAAAAACGAAAAGACGGTGACTTAGCTGGAGGAATAGAAAAACCTAAAGGTTCAGAAGGGTCGGAAGCAACGATGGTTCTTTGAGAATAAAGACCATCATTACTGGCTTTGTTTTTAGATAGGCCTAGTAGTGGGGGGGGGAGGGGGGAATGCACGTGATTCTGAGGATGCTAAGACTTGAATATCTTTAGAGGTATTAAAACATCTTATGGATGTAAAAATATTAATTGAAGTAATAAAACATTTAGGACTGATTTAGTTTAATAAGAAAATAAAGCACAATGTTACTAATAATATATTCACGTTCTTATATAAGAAGATATTGTATATACTTATAAATTTAGGAATACTTGACATCTACTTGGAAAACCTTTTCACATATAGTTTAGAAAATCCTGATAGATCTCGAATGTCAATATCAAAACCACATACTATTAAGTACTAGTAAATATAGTTGAACTAGCTATAAGTTCTATCTCGATCTTCACATACCTTTGAGTATACTATTCCCTAGTGGTAGATTTAACCCCTAGTGCTCTTACTAGTGTTCTTACTAGTTCTTTGGTAGAAATTCATATTTCCGGAGTATTCCTTATCTTTAGTGTTGAGCCATCCTAAGTATAGACTATGCCTTTTGTATTTCAACACGTATATAAGGGCGTTGATCATTGCTAGCGATGTTTTTACTTTTTCTTTAGGGATTTTAAAGTTAATGATTTTAAGGGAAACTTTCTATTTACACCAGTTTAAAAAGGGTATCTACCAGTCTATTTATAGTTTATTTCGGGAATAAAGATCCCCAGTCTACGAATCTCTGACTGTAACTTGGTTTTGAATCATTTTTAAACTGTTTTGCACATTTCAATAGTTTAATCTTTGAAAAATTTAAGAAAGTTTTTAAAAATTTATATGCTGCGACCAAATTCTTCACCGTTATCTAAATTAAGAATGTACTAGCCGACGAAGTAAGTTAAGTATTCTTTATTGAATGCTTAGTTGACTTCATTATACCAAACGTTTTTATCGTAATAATTGATAAAAAGGGGTGCGAACATGCTAATCTTTTTCATTTTTAATCATTTACCATTTTGATATTTTAGCTAGCAAAAAATTGATGTTTTAACTAGTAAGTTAATGTTAATTTAGGTAGAAATGGAGACTTGGCGATTTTAATGTAGTGTGAAAGAGCTATTTGTTACGACTTGATGATCTTTTATATAAAATTAGCCTGTTTATTTTTTGTTGCGACTTAAAAACCCGTCTTATAGAATTGATGTGTTTATTGCTTGCTGCGACTTGAAGATTTGTCGCATAAGATTGAGTATCGATCTTAACGTATTTAACAAGGGACTTGGCGATCTTGGTATTATTTACTTAATATAACAATCTCAACGTATTTAGTAAGGGACTTAACGATCTTGATATTACTTGTTTAACGGTTTTGAAGAATTTCAGCGCTTAATCTCAACATTTTTTAAAAATTGTTTTCAATAAAAATATCTTAACTGTATGAATGGCAATACCATTATCACTTGAGAACTACTATAAAAACTAACGTAATCTAAAAAATCTTCTCCACTTACTACTATAACAACCAATACAATCTATAGGGTTCTTTTGCAAGAATTTTTCCTTCACCTCACAATTACATAAAACGTAACTAAAAAGTAGCTTTTTTTCTACCTAGCTCATTTATGCTTAACTTACCATCAAACACTAATTATTGTTGATAAGTCTTTGGACATTGTAACGTTTTTTCGTTCGAACTATGGTTAAAGTAATAAGTGGTATTACAAAAGTTGTATAGTAGATTATCGTTTCTTTTAAGTTTAGTAGACTGCTAGCTGGTCTACATATTACTCTATATGCTGAATTGCTTGGCCTGTGCCCTACATTGAATCAGGTACCACACTCCTATTAGCTTCTAGTTAATATAGTTAACTTAATTATACTACAATTGACTACTGCCATAACAAGGTTGTTATATACGGTACTAAATGATAATTGATTAATAAAGTTAAACGCGACGAATGGTAAAAGGGTAAAAAAATTGATAGAGGTAGTTTTGTTGGAATAAAGGTGGCCTTACGGGCCGCCACCTATGAATGTACTTAAAAGTACTAAATCTATTTACTAATACTAAAAGCTATTTTTCCCAGTGCCAAAAGCCGTTCTCTGTTTCTAACCTGTTTCGGTCGATTTCATACGTGCATCTGCAGTATCTGCTCTTCAGATCACATCACATGTCAACAAAGGTTTATAAAGTCTATATAGCAACCTTCGTGGCTAATCGGCTTGTTCACTCTTCGCTAACGGGTTTGCTTGTACACCCGATTCCTCAGCAAGGTCGCCTTGTCAATCTTGGTAGAGGCTGTCGCTGTTACCAACTTTTCATCCGGGATGCATACCCCATCCTCCACCTTTCCCCATTCCTGTCTACAATACCATCCCTATTGGCTGTTCAGTAATAACGTCACCCGTTCACAGTCCAGAACGGCGAGCCCCGCATATTCTCTACGTTACTTAAAGCAAAACTCACCCAGCATATAACTCAACACCTGCACTTATGCCTCGACCAGGCCCGCCTTTTTTTTTGACGTGATAGACAGCTTCACAAACACCCAGCATACACCCGCGTCAGCGACACCCAAACGCCAACGTGTGTTGTACGGGCCAGGAACCCCTCCTCCTACCTATCCAAAGCACCCAACCCACTACTGCATGTCCCTTTCTCCGCCTGTAGCCGTGGGCTCGCAGAGTCGATCGCCGGCCACTACCACCCACCCGAGGACCTGCATGTCCTTGCATCCGCGCTGCCGGGCTCCAAGGACGCTGCGGTCGCGTGGTGTGGCAGCCACGTTGCATACGCATGACTCGGCCCACGGCCACGACGGCGTCGCCGGCGCCGTGAGGGGCTCAGGCCGTGTACTCAGGCCTTAGGTGCGATGCTGGCATGGGCACGAGCCGCCGCGCGGTTTTGCCCCAGCGTGCCCTTGCCGTCGTCGTCAGCAGCTGCCACGGCGGTATTCGCCACGCCGACAACAGCGGCGGCGAGGGCTCCC
Organism: Anisogramma anomala; assembly: GCA_038502455.1. Classification (NCBI taxonomy): domain Eukaryota; kingdom Fungi; phylum Ascomycota; class Sordariomycetes; order Diaporthales; family Gnomoniaceae; genus Anisogramma; species Anisogramma anomala. The sequence continues at coordinate 11,534,202 of JASMMZ010000003.1, read as the reverse complement.
TATGCCGCTGTCTCGGGGCTCACCGCGAATGGTGTTCCCCGTCGCGACCTCGTGCTCGGGCTCGCCGCAACTATTGGTCAACTATAGGTTGAGACGAGGAAGGTGCAAGTTCCCACCGGGGAGTGGTGAACAAGGGCCGCAGGAGGGGCGTCGATGACGGCTGAGGTGGCGAGTGCTAGGAATGTCCTTGATAGCTCAACATCCGGGTGTGTGCCGTTGACTACGACGGTGATTATGAGTTTGGGGGCTTGGCCGTGATCACTGATGCCAACAGATCTTGAAGGAGGGTGTGAAGGGATTCTACTCCTTCAAGAGCCAAACAAGAGCCCAGTGCTTGTTGGACATCAAGGTTCTCTTCCGCTTGTCCTCATCCTAAAGCACCCTATGGGCATAGGATGGCATGGGGATATGACCATACGGCACAAATTTGCAGTGTCTTTCACGGACTATTCTGCCTGCAGACGTCTGCACATCTGCACGCTCACCACAGCATACCTCTCAGGGGCATGTCAACGAGCTTGAGCAGGCGTTCGAGTACAGCATTGTCTCCAGTGTCGGCTGGAGACACGAAAAACCGCCGGAATGCTTCTTTTACTGGTGCCACGATGACTGGGCAACGCACATCCTCAGTGGGCTTCTCTTGGAGGCCACCACCGTCCGCATTCAGCTCCGTGCTCTGGTGATCTCGCGCGTCCGGGTGGGTGGATGTGCACACAAGCACCGAGGAGGTCTCTCTGCTTGTCGTCCAGAGCCATCATACGAAGGGGTTCCCACCTCCCCTACCTGGCTCCCCTTCGAAACTCTAGTGCCGGCATGCCAAGCTTATCTATGCATGTTGTCGTGCAGCACAGCAGCAATGATTAGCCTCTCGCCGTCCTTCACATCCCAAGCGCATAGCCCTTCGCGAGCTGTTCCTCGATCACCAACCCCAGTCATGGGATGTCGCAATCAGACTGACGAGGCTCATCCGTTCGGCCGAGCAAGCAGTCGGTCTTGGAATAGCTCGGAAGTTTTCGGGGCTTCCAAAGGCACTTTCGACAGACAGCCCCCTACCGGCATAAGGAGCCGAAAACCGGTCGAGGTCCTCCTCGACTCCCTCGAGCGCATTGCTCAAGCCATCCTCGATGTCCGGACTTGCCTGTGAGAATCTGGGCTATCCGCCTGCTTTTTTATTCGCCCTGACATTGGACATCCCACCCCGATGTTCTTCCTCGCCAGATTTGTTGTGAGGCAGACCGAGCACACGAACCTGGTCTACGTCAGTTCATCCCCCAAATGACTGTCTACTTTTTGCTGCGTGACGTTCATTCGTTGTGACCCTAGTAGTGTTCATAGGCGATGGGCCCAAACAATCTTACTTTGGTATAGATCTCATCCGACTGCTACACCTCGATGTATTATCCAAGACAGAAACGGTGTGAAAGAAAGAAAGCAAATGTATCCTTGCCAGGCAAACTTACGACCACCCCATGTTAAGTACTATCAAAAGTATCCCAATATACCCAATAAACTTTGTATATGTGGATATAACACAAGATAGGTTTGTTGTTACTTACGTGACCAGTGTTATGCTGCGGATCGGTAGCCAGGTTCGGTCCCGGAGTATATACTAAGTTCCGAGCGCCCAAAAGTGGGCGCACCGAGCATAACTAATATAACTTTATTTATGTTGATAGGTCTTCAGACGTTGCGACGTTGTCGGTTCGAATCGTGGTCGAAGTAACAGTAGTATTGCAAAAGACAGTTGGTGGATTGATGTTCCTTTTAAGTTTGGCAGACCGTTAGCCGATCTGCTCACTACTTTGTATGGGTAATTGATCGGCCCGTGCCCCACATTGAGTTGGGTATTTCACTGTAATTAGCTTGCAATTACTAAAATTAACTTTAACTGTATTATGTTTGAACGTTATCCTAACATTAGCGGCTTTTGGTTTTATAATATTAGTACGTTTTATGGGATAATCAACCGGGAACGTAAGTGCTTCCATATACTTTTCCCCCTACCATTTGTATGACAATTTCTATTGATAGGACTTTAGACGTTACAACGTTGTCGATTCAAAAGTGTGGTCGAGGTAACAGTAGTACTGCAATGGTCAGGTGGTGGATTGGAGTTTCTTCAAAGTTTGGCAAACGCTAGCCGGTGGGCACACTATTTTGTATGGGCAATTGCTTGGCCCGTACCCCACATTGAATTGGGCTCTCTACTGTAATTGACTTACGACCAGTACAATCAACTTTGACTACATTGCATTTAAACGTTATTCAAACACTAACGGCTTTTTGTTTTTGCAAACCAGCACTGATGCCAATACGTCTTGTAAAACAATTATCCGGTACCGCAAATACTTCCCCATGCCTTGCCCATTGCCAATTGAATGGCAGTTTCACTTCCTACCACTTACACTCACGAAAACAAGTACTTCATCACTTTTGCACTCCAATCCCTCAATAAACATACAACTACACACCCAACTCAACCGTACCAGTTAATGAAATCCACATTATCAACAAAGGTCCAGTAAATCAGGTTCCCGGTAATGGCGAATTCCTAATCCAGTAATTAATATTTATTAGCGATTATAATATAAAAATCCGATCAATAACATCAAGTGAGTGTTATTTATGCAAAAGTTGTTCGTGAAAATTATTAACTTGACCTTTAACAAGTCAATGAAAATGATATTAATTTTTTTGATCCAAATTGTTCATATGCTATTTTAATCTTTAGTTTGAATAATAATAATCTTTATTCACGGGGTTTCAAGTTTTAGTTGTGACTAATAAATTATAAAATACCTTTGATTAACATAAAGTTACGATGTAATTATTACAAACGTGTTATTCTAAGTACTACTAAATTTTTGTGATGTTGGTTTTATAAATATTATCTAGCCTAATACCGTAATCCTAATAACAACAATGATGGTATTTGGTATTAGTATAGTTAATATTATTTTTCAAAATTCAGAATTTGTTAAAGTTAAGATTTTTATCCTTAGTAAAAGTCACAATCCATTTATAATTTTAGAACTTCTTATCCTCAATCATACACTACTCGATTGTAAAGAAACCAGTAATTCCGACGAAATGTATATCGTTAATTTTTATATATACCATGCCGAAATAAGTATTCATTTACGTAATCCACAAATATAAGTTGTAAAGTAAGGATTTTTTTGGAATAGTAGTATTTGCAGTGCACTAGGTTAACTTTACTATAAGTAAAGTTAACTACACTGACTGCAAGTTTAGTATATTGTTTTGTATGGGCCTACCATATTGGTTGCAAAGCAAGTACAGTATGCGCCCACTTCACACTAGTGCACGGGCCAAGCAATTGGCCATACTGTGAATATTACTATATATCCCTATAGTTAGTATACATAGGTCAAGTGGCAGTGCACTACGCTGTAAGGTGCACTCCTGCAGCGTGCACGATAACGTAGCACGCTGCAGGCTGCACTCTTGCACAGTGCATGATAACGTGACACGTTGCAGATTGCACTCTTACAAAGTGCACCATACGTAGCGCGGTCTAAAAGAGGCGTTTTAGAGTATATGGCAAAAGTGCTACTGCTCGAATGAAAGGTTTATAAACTCTTATCCGTGGCATGTATTCTTTAAAGGTTTTTTCCTGAACTTATCTATATTTACTATTATAACACTGATCTTTTTAATTACCTTTTGCTATGTTAATATAATAGAAACCATACTGATACTGATTAGTAGCCGATTAGATCGATTATAAAAAGCCAAGGAAAAAAGAGATAAACTGAAGTTAAATACTTATAACAGGATATTATAGTGATTTCAACAGTTAGTACTTTATTATTACGTATTATAAAAACTATACAGGAGTGCGAAATTAGGCGGAAGCGCCTTTAAACTCCGACACGTAATAAGATTATAAAATCTGAAGTAACTTTAAAAAGGACTACTGTAATACGAAATTATTAATTCGCTTACTGCCCTTTAACTATTAAAAGCTCTTTTACGTTAACCGTTAACTTATTTTAGCGCTTTAAACGTATCCAAGAACTTTTTTTAAAAAACATCACATTACGTATTAGGCTACACATGCTAAAACACCAAGTTTCGAAACTATTTATTGAGACCCGTTCGATTTAAACGTAGCATTTGTACTATTTACAAAACCCAGAAACGGTTACAAACGTAACATCTACACAGCTCGCAAAACCTAAAAGCGGTTACAGATGAAATATCCAAACCGCTCCAACTATTAAAAGCAGTTATAACTCGATATCTAAACCGCTTATTAAATACGAACCAAACCTTATATACCGGATTTATCTGTATACTTTTTTCTCCTCCCTTTTCCCATTTACCCTATTCGCTTCCCCTCGTTCGTTTTATAACGCGTATTTTAAATTCAGTACCTATAACGTTTTAAGTTTTTTCTAACCATATAATTGGTATAATATTAATAAACGTTAATAAACCTAATTTAAAACAACTCATTAACTTATGGTAACGTTTTATTTACGTTTTATTTAACTTTTATTTATATTGGTAAACGTTTATAACCCTACTTGAACTGTTTTATTATACCTTATCACCTTTTTCTTTAAATACCAAACGTACCTGAATCCTAAACACGACGCGAAACTAATAATTTGCGCCATTTTAACATTACAAATACACATAGAAATTACTAACTTTAACCGCTCTATCATATAATTACAACCCCATTAGTAACTAACTTGGCAAAAGTTAACAAATATATAAAGTACCTATTTATAAACACGTTGTTTCGTAGTAATATTTTAAAATATTTGGACCTTAACTTATAGATTAATAAGATTGAGATACTAGTAGAGGATTTAAATCCTTTTACGGTAAATACGTATATTATTAATATAATTTTTAACTATTGTAGGGGTAAAATTCGAGGGCGCGATTTATTCAACTATTTTAAAAAGAAGTTTGTAAACTAAAATCCAGATATATAGCGTATGATCTATAATACGATTATTAAAATATTATGAAAACAATTACAGAGTAAAAGTATCAATACGACCGGTAAAAACAATAGTCGTATTACTAAGGCTTTATTAATAACGGCCTAGTTTATAAAAATTCCAAAGTAAATAGACAATAAAGGGATAAAAGTAAAGTTTATAAAAGAATATTAGTTAAAAAAGCGGCTGGATTACATATTTAGAATAATAGATCGAAAATAAGAAAAACCTCCGTAAATAGAAAAAAAAGTTGTTTAATAAGGCTGAACGCTCTCTTCAAAATAAAAACAGAGTTAAAGGAATCGATAGAAAAGAAGGAAGTATCGTAAAGATTATTTATAATGCGGGTTAAATACGAACCGTTTTCAAAACGAAATTTTGAATAGAAACCAAAACAGAATCACACCCCGAATGCCGTTAATAATTAGTTTAATTACTATAAGAAGTTCCTGAATAAAGAAAACGTCCTTCTTAAAAAAACCAAAAACGGTATAAAAAGTTAATACGTACCTTACGAACTAATACCCACTAACTATAACTCATATCGCAATCTTTTACCGTACCATTTTTTTACTTATAAAAACGATTTTATAAAGCTTATTAACTTCGTCTAATTTTGAGATAAGGACGAAGAGTATAGCGGCGAACCGTACGATATATTCGATAACAAAATACGTATAATGTTAAACATATGTAAAAGGCTAAAAATCAAACCCTTCTAATTTTATGTTTTTTTACCCAGTATATTATTTAAGTAAGTTAAAAAGTGGTATATATACTACCTTATATAAGTAGATATATTTACGAAGTATAATAACCACCTAAAATTATACTTCGAAAAAAAATCAATCATAAACTTTATGATAGGGACTAAATTAACATTATTAGCGGATGCGTAACAAATCAATATAAAAACGTTGACAAAAATCAATAAAATGTACTTATTGCCTTATTATTAAAGTTCTGAAAATGTTAGGTAGCCCTTAAACCAAAATATAAAGGTGATAAATTATTTGTTTAAATAGTAATAAAAATATGTTGCGAAAACCTAAATTTTAACTTTATACTATTGAAACCCAAAAAAGACTCAAAGTCTTTTTGTACAAATCTTAAAATATCGTTCGAGATCATTATACGTTAACATATAAGTTTCGAAATAGAATTTGTGGTTAACAAAACTAAAAGCGACGGTTAAATTATTAAAGCAAACCTCGCAAAACCCATTTAGTACGTTTTGATTCGATGATTTAAATTATATCTAAAGGAAAACGAATGCCTAAAATACGGTTTTTAAGGAAAAAGAAACTAGAAAGATAACTCTAGTAATAAAGGGCAAAAGTAATTATACGGTTATGGACGAAACGTATTATGGCTATAACAATACTTACGAAAAAGTATACGAAGTTTAATGTATTTGTAAAAACGTTATATCATATACAGTAAGATCGGATATTAGTTTACTAACTACCTAATTTACGAATAGATTCGAATTGAACGATAGATTTAAACCGATTACCCATTAAAGGATCGATTAAAATATAATTTTACAGTTTACGTAAACGAATACGAAAAAGCGCCAAAATAAGCTTAAAAACTACCTATATGAATATACTATTGGAAAAAAAGACTTTGAAAGTTGTAACGCTTACCCAATAGCCTAAAACAATGAAACAGTTTAACGCATTTTTATAAGATTACAAAACGCCTTCTTTTTATATAACGTAGGCTTAGAATAAGAAAATTAAGCGTTAAATGCCTATATAACGTCGTAATTCACGCTTTTAAATAAGTACGGCAACCGGTTTTGAGGAATTATATCTAATACCGGCGCGGCCAAAATTTTATTGGCTGGAAAGCGATAATTTGACGCGTTCGTGGCAAAATTCACGAAATTTCAGCTCAACTGTATAAAGGAATAAGAAAAGATCCTATTTGGCAAAGGAAAAGCGTCGTCGTTTAGTATAGTCGTTATGAATATACGATTCGAACCGGTTAAGTTTTATGTAATATATTTTAAAACGTCATTCCCGATTTTTTTGGTTAATGAAAAAAAATCGAATTTAAGGTTCGAAATATAACTAATCAACTTATTCGCGTTTCGAACAATGTATTCGTACTGCTTCGATTTAAATTCAGCTACTTATGGTTTTTTCCGAAAGTACGTATAAATAAAGTCGTTTACCTAACTTAGCCGAAATTACGGACATTATACCGCCTATTCAAATACCTAGCTACAAAACGACTTTTATGGCTACTCTATGTTATATGTTATATGGATATAGGAAAAGACGTATTTAAAGTTATCGAAATGTTTTGCTATAAGTACTAACTAAATTTACAAACCTTACGACGATTTAAATTTCGTCTTTGAAACGACGTAAACTTTAATTATAAGGTAATTATCGATATCATATATCTAAATAGCCAGCCGATATTATACATTGCTAACGCGATAACATTATTTTAGGCTGCCAAGTTTACACGAAATGTTTCTGTTATAAATTGCTCAACCGCTTCAGTTAACTACTAATTAAACGTCTACTTAAGGTCTTTGAATCAGATTACTTACGACGTTAGTATGGCTTTCGATTCCACTAAGTGGCGTATCAAAGTTAGAATAGCCGGTAACGAATGCAAATAGATACTCATAAAAGCAATATAAGGTATTGAAAAGTTTAAACGGTATTATAAACCATTTAAAAAGACGTATACAGTATTGTTTAAAGAGTTAAAGGGTAATAGTTTTGAGGAATTTATTTTATAAATAGCTGTCAACGCTGTAAATAATACTTTAGGCCCAAATATACTAATCCTTACGCTATTTATCTTTGTTATTAACCCGAAGATATATATAAACTTTATATTAATGCCAAATATATTACAAATGGTAAATGATATACTTAAATCTATAGTAATATTACATTTTACACAAACTAAAAACTATATTTTAAAAACGTTAGCTATAAGGAACAATCTATGTAAAACTAGCGTTTTAAACTTACTATTGTAATTTAAGGTTTGGGTTTGGAAAACTAATTACAGATAAACTAGCCTTTGGAGGATTAAAGGATTTAAAATTTATAATATATTCGTTAATTTACCAAACGGTATAATTTCGTTTCGTTAAACAATGATACGGAAGTATAAAAGAAAAGAAGTAAAAAAAAAACTACCGATGAAACTACTTTTATAACGAAGAATCCAAATCGCTTCCAATTTTAGTACACCTTTCGAATAATACTTCCGATACGCTATTATTATACGAAAATGGTTCGTTTATACCAACACCGCCAATACCTCGCCGCTGGAGCCGCCCTTTTGGTTTGAAAACCAAAAAACGCTTTGGGAATTTTGTTACAAATTCTTTAATTACTTGGAAAAAGATTGCAAACCGCGAGCTTAAATTAAAGCTCTGTTGCAAAGGTATCATTACTGCGCTAAACTCTCAGTTCAAATAATTTATTTAAACGGAAATCTTTTCTTTAATCGAATAAAACGTTTTTCGCTTCAAATAATTCGATACAATAGTTTACAGCGCTTATGGAGTTTTGCCTACTCGCCTTATATACAAAGTTAAAAATAAGGCGGGGAAAATATACAAAAAAAATACTTAATTGTAAAAAGATATAATAACGATAGTAAAAAGTATATTATAACTTAGTCGCCTACCTTACGACGAGCTAGTTACCGTCTGATTTTTACATTTGTAACCATTTTATATACCCTTTATAATTTATATTTTAAACTTTGTAACAATACATAATCTTATATATAGTTTGAGAAACGGCTTAAACGACGTATTTACACCGATATATCTACAGATTTTAAAAAACACTACCTATTTGAATCGATTTTACGTATTATAAAACCATTTTACAGCCTAACTAAAGCTAGTATATATTAGTATAATACCTACCAAAAACACTAGAATAATTGGTTCGGAATTAATAGTTCGACTTTCGACCTATACTTATTAATTTTAATGGTCTGTTTTGACGGCTTTATACTAATCGGCATATAAACAGATAATACATTAACGTTATATAACGCGTTCTTTTTCGTATCCGAAAAAAGAAAACTTTTAAATGCCAGCTTAAAAGTAAAACCCAAAACTTATTTAACGGAGAACCATATAAATAATTGTAATAACACGACTATTACTTTTCGGAACAACGTTTTAAATCTTACATAAAAGTGTCAGTTAGATAATATCGCTCTTATCGCTCTAAATAAAACAAAACGGTCTGACGAATACAGGTGCCAACGCGTATTTGGAGCTTTTATTACCTTATGAATACAATTAAAAGCGTCTTTCAAGCTTTTAGTTGTTGCATAGTGTTAAATCGTTCCGTTAGGCAATATATATAAGGCGTTTAACAAACGCCTTATATAGAAAATACACAATTTAAAACACGGTATATAATATATACCGTTAAATATACGTAAAGTAATGTTATTTGTTCTTACTAACAGTTTCTTCACCAATGATACCGATTACAGCTCGTAAATAGGGTTCGTTTTAGTCTTCAGTAACAAAAAACTGGCTTGAAACGGCTTTATTTTCTGAGAAAACATTATTTATTAAAGTTCGAATAAGTATAAGTAGGTTATAAAAACATTTTGATCTTTAAAAGTCTTTAATATAGTTAGAGGTTTCGATTTGAGAATCACGATAACGATAACGGTTGGGATAATTAATTCCAAAGTAAGTTTAAAACCTATCCTTTTTGTTATATATATTAACTCCTTTTCGTTTTACAAATATCTGGTTAAATTTGGTACTATAAACAAAAAACACTTCATAATCGATATTATAGCCCTAAGAGAATCGTATAAGCGCCACAAAATTAAGGAAATAATATAAATCGACAAAAAAAATCAAACCTAATGAACTAAATAATCAAGGGCGCCCCGAACGGAGCACTAAAAGCAGTAATATCGACAAACACCCTCTTCTTTCATATTGCTGAAAAGGTTTTACGACCCTACCAAAGCTGAAATTTTACACCTTTCCTTTTTATGTTTTTATTTCGCACTATTACATCGCTTTTAACATTTTCGAACGGTCCGAATCCCACCATTCACGCCACTCTCCGCATTTTCTTCTATTTAATTATATCATTTCGCACTGATACTGATGTATTATCATTCCTTATTTTATACATTTCGGCCCTACTAATTTTGACTTTTTACCCTTCTCTAAATCTACTATTTAACACCACTTTTAATATATTATTACTTTTTATTTTATATATTTAAAATGTACTTTACGTTTTACATTTATCACTTGCATTACAATTTTTTTTTCAAAATCAGTTATATTACTATACAATATACTATATTATGGCCGGGCGCGCTAGCACAGTTAAAGGGTGCAGTTATTTACTACTAAAAGAAAATGAAAAAGTTGATGTCGTTGCGTCCTTACTATCCTCTCCGTCACCCTCCTCCTTTATGTTAGCGCTATCACCATCACTGTCATCGACGTCGCTATTGGTATCACCGAAAATATAGCCCCTATCCTTAGGTCGTATACCCTTAGACAAGAGCGCAGGAGGGTTTTTACCCTCCTTAAGACGATACACAATAACGTCGTCAAACTTATCTATGTAAATATATATATAGGCCCCGATTCCAGGCGGTAATAGTAGTTGCTGGCTTTTTAACCCGCCGATTAACGTCTATTACTAATTATTATCGGCTTGTTTTGGTTATTTATAATAGTTGTTGTTTTTATAAGCGTCTCCAAACGATAAGTTTGGGAAGTAAAAAATTAATTTCACGGTAAAAAATATAGTTTTTAAAGCGAACTAATTATTAAGCCAGCGAGTGCATGATACAGTTTCGGCCTATGGCCTTAAAAACCAACGAAACGAAGGTGTATCCACTATTTATTCGCTTATAGTGGTGGCAACGGGTCGAACGACGCCCGCTTTCGTAATAATCTTTAATAAATTTACCCGCGGCCGCGGATGCAACATATGTTATATAAAGCGTATTTATTGGCGGCTTAGGCCTACAAATCTAGGTACGCCGTTTTAATGCCTTACGCATCATAAAAGCCTTGCGACGTATTCTAGCGATACGTAGCTTAAGGTGGTGGGAGAGATCCTCTTCGATCTCTTCATCTATAGAGATATTAAAGGATAATATATGAGTGGGTTTAATTAATAATAATTGCGACATAACTTTGTCAAGTTACGATTAAAGCAAAGGGGGGGAGTCCCCACAGATAAGAGGGTTTTTACCCGCGAGGAAAAGGTAAGGTCGATAACCTTAGGAGCTCCCCATTTCTCCCTTTAAGAGCTAGGAGGGATTGGGAAAAGAGAGGGAGGGGAAAAAGAGGTGGTAACGTAGGTAACGGCGGCGGCGAGTGACAAAACAGGGAGAGAAACGGCGATAAAGGAAATAGTGCCCGAAAAGGGGGGGCTATAGGTGGTGGTAGTAGTATTGGCGGTAATGGCGGTAGTAACAGCAGCGGTAGCGACGCATCGGCACTAATACGCTAAACAGTACCTAATAGTTCTATTTTTATACGGTTTCTATTTTAAGGTAAGGTTAGTATATGAGGATTATTTAAGTAATCTATCTATCGAAACGATTTGGAATAATAAATTGAAAAAAGGGATTAAGTTTAATTAAAAGAGAGGGCTTGTATTGGCTTTGTATATTTTCTGTTGGAGGGGGAAAAAAAGGTTTTTCCTAGACCAATACGATATATCTTTTTATATTAAACCAAAACACGTAACAGCGTAATTACCCCGACGTCATTACTCTTGCAACACATACGTAATCACATCCCTGTCCAAATTAACAAAAAACGCTATAAAGAAGCATATTGCTACCAATGAGTTATATTAACCAAACCCTTATTATAATTACTACCGCGGTTAAAAACTAATAATTCAAACCTTTGCAATTTACATCGCAATTACACTATTACTACAAAACTACGGATACGAACTGTATTATAATTATACTGTTACTACAAAACTATATATACAAATTATATCGTAACTATACTGTCATTGGAAAATTACGGATACGGATAATATTACAATTACACTATTACTATAAAATTACGGATATAAACTACATTATAATTATACTATTACTACTATATTATAGGTATGGATTGTATAAAAAAGAAAAAAAGATTACCTGTATGTATATTACTATATATTCCTATAATTGGTATACATAAGTTAAGTGCCAGTATACTACATTGTAAGGTACACTCCTATAACATACACGATAACGTGGCACGTTACAGGCTGTACTCTTATAAAATGTATGATAAAGTGACACGCTGCAAATTGAACTCTTGTAAAGTATACCATACATGGCGCGGTCTAAAAGGGGTGTTCTAGAGTATATGGCAAAAGTACCACTATCCAGATAAGGGGTTTATAAACTCTTATTCATAGCGTAAACTCTCTGAATGCTTCTTTCTGAACTTATCTATGTTTATTACTATAATATCAATCCTTCGGATTACTCTTCTACTACGTCAACGTAATAGAGACCTTATCAATAAATACAAATCACTGTGTAAACCGGCTAGCGGTCTACCAAACCTAGAATAATACATCCACCACTTGATCACGCAATACTACTATTATTTCGACTAATCTAATCTACAACGTTGCAACATCTAAAGCTCTACTAATACTGATTAGTTTTTATTTGATTAAGTATAGATAAGCTAAGTAGGAAAAAAGGCTACTTTTTGGTTACACTTTACGTTAAACGACGGCTAGGATAAAGGAAAGATTTTTGCGAAAAGCCTCTACGAACTGCGTCGGTTTTTACGGTAATAAGTAAATAAGACTTTTTGATTGCATCGGTTTTCCCGACAGCTTAAAGATAACAACAGTATCACTATTGAAAACACCAAGAAATCTTCACGAATCTTTTTTAAAGACGTTAAAATTAACTGTCAAAAGTCTTAATGTTTGGCAAGTTTGTAAACGACTAAGTGATTACTACTACGGATATTACTACAATAAAAAAAACGACTAAGTTTCAAAGATAAAATAATAAATTTATTTCGCCTTTGACTTATAATAAAGAACAACTTTCGACCTTACCCTTTATACCAAACTGTTATGACCTAAGAACATCGGAGGGTCAGAAAACAGGCCAGTATGAGGCTAAGCCACTAAGAACTTGATGTCCAACACATCAGGTGGGGATATCTCTTATGTCAGCAACCTTAGGGTTAGGGTTACGCACTAAGGATCATTGAGATCATGTTTCGATCCAACAGATCCAGGATCATTGGGATCATATTTCGATCCAACATGATCCAACACTGAAGGTGTATGAAGGATTAAGGATATAAGAACACGGTCAGCACCATATGGATAGTATTTCCTTCATAGCTCTTCAGTTTTCAATCTAAGTATTCAGTCTCAGTATATTCTGAATAGCCTCACGGCTTTTGATCATTACTTGCACGGTTGCGATATTGTTCACTTAGCACCTCTGCTACCTTCTTGATAACATAAACCCTCTGAAACCTTCTATATACTCACGGGTATTTAGTGTGATCATTACATAAACCTTTACCGCTACTTCACTCTTTTCTCTTCCCCTACCCTAATTTAATCGTCAAGTTTGCTACTTTGAGCGAAAACACTATAAATTTCCAATTTACGTTAAGAAAACTACATTGCGCGACCCAACGCCAAGTCTCCAAGTTCTCACGCGGCTTTACATCAAAACACCAAGTCCTTACGCCCAAAGATCTCCAAGCCTCTCGCCCTACACACCTTATACGTTTTATACAAGTTAAAACTTCAAAATGGCTTTAAATCAAAAATACATGAAAAAGGTTAAAGTCCTCGAAATCGTTTTCGTCAACCATTATAATAAATAGCTTTAAATTACGCATATTGAAGAAACCTTAACTAAGTCTCATCTAACCAATTACGTTAATACATTATCGACGCAAACCTCGGTAACGATTATAGCTGCGGCGCCAACACCTTTTAAAATTTCCGTAAGTTTTTTTCATTGTTAGATTTATAATATATAAAAGATAATCTAACGTATAGTTAAAGCTAGATTAAAAAAGGAAGTTACTCGCTACAATATTTACATCCTTAAAAAGACCCCACTAAAATTAGCTAAAATATTTTAAAAATTAGCTTAATAGGAAGACTCTTTTTAAAATTCTTACCCTTAAAAACTTTAACGCCTTTACATACGTTTTAAAGGATTTCTTCCTTACCCTCAATTAAGTTAGACCACTACATGCTAACAATAAGGAACCTATTAACCTGCTTGGTAATCTAACACCTCTACGTAATAACGCGGAGTATGTTTTTAACGGTAACGAAATGCTTGAAATAGTAGCCGCTAATATCCCTAAGGAAATTTACGTCGGCGCTTTACACCAATTAATTAAGCAAAATCATAAAGTTCTTCAAAGCTTTTAAGCTCCTATTACCTCTCAGTCCTTTAATCGCTAAATACTCTAGAAACTTTTTTACAGAAAGTTTACCTATACGCGTCAGCCCATTATAAGTTTTATAACAAGACTTTACTCCTCGAGCCAGGCGACTAGTAATTACCTCTAACATCTTATTTTGGAGGCTTTAAAGCTTAACCTATAAGTAAATACTGCCAAAAAAGACTGGGATAACTATTGAAACTTCCCCTTAAAACCTATTAAAATAGTTAATATTAGTTGAAAGTTTTTTACAGAATTCTTTAACATTTAAATATTATAGAAACGTATAATAGTAAACCTTATAACTTCGTCAATACGAAGATAATACCCTTTTGAAACATTTATAAGTAGATAAAGGTTTCCCTTTCTGGTTTTTACTTATTATTTCCTAGAATTCTTATAAGGTAAGTTAAGGACTACTACCTAAAATTCTTAAACCGAATAACTACTTTTCGCGAAGTTTACGATAGTATAAAAAGCTATTTCAAATACGACGTCCAATTTACACAATATTATAAAAACTGAGCTATTACAAGGTGGACTATAATAATAACGAAGAAGAAAAATGAGGACATACTAATGGATGTGTTAAACCAGATTCTTAATAAGTTGATGTTATATTATTAATTAATAAAAAAAGCCTACGTTAGCAAAGCCACACTTTGCGAACAGGTATGTGTAGTAATTAAAGGCGTTAGCGAATTCAATTACGTCCTATAACGCCTATATACTACTTATAAATTCTTTTTTTAGCTAGTTAAGCTCCTCATTCGTAACTGTAATAAAGCTTACACCATACTCGATTAGTATATACCCTTAAATCGGCATTTTACCCGATGTAGATAAAGAAAACCTTATAGTAATTAATTACATCGACCGTTAGTACGGTTATACATGCTTTTAATGACTAAAGTCTAGCTTATCGACCCTAGACTAAAGGTAATAGCCACGCTAACTTTAATAAAGCCAAAGGTTAGGCGGACCTGTAAATCGTAAATACTATAGTCGTAATAATAATGAAAAATATAAAGTTGATAGTAATTCTAGCTATGAGTTAACTTGCTACCCCCCGGCCAAGCAAAATAATAAAAGTCTAATGTATTTTATCCAAAACCCTACCGTTTTTGAATGGGATTACTTAAATTGAATCCCAAACTTTAAAGGCGACACGCTAATTAACGGCAAAAATAGCTCTAAACAAATCAAATAATATAAAGATACTATTTCTAACGCCGCTTAATAATTAGCCGACCATACCTTCTTGTACTATTTAGGTGGTATAAACCCTTACCTTGGTCTTAACTAAACCCCTAGTCCCTTCTATATATTTAACCTCTACGATAGTTATACAAACCATACATTTCAAAGTATTATGACAAATACAAGAGCAATAATGTCCTTAATAGAAGGCTATTTGTAATATATAGCACTATAAAGTCAAAGCATTACAACTACTAATATTAACCGTTACGATATTAGTAAAGCTAACATTAACCTCAAATTAAGCGAATAACTATGATTATTAGGGATAACAGTAATTTGAAATGTTATTGAGTCTATTACATTATATATCTTTAAGTTACTTACCTCTTTTTCTTTTACTTAGAAGATATAAAAACCCTCGGTATTAATGTTAACGTTAATATCGACGAGCTGGTAAAAAATGGCTAGATATTTCCTTTGGTCTTTAAGTAAAGGTACTAATAGTTTTATTTTCAAAGCCTAAAGATAATAGTGTTAAATCCGATGGAGCCTAAGTTACATTAATTATACCGGTGATTTAATTACCTAACGGTTAACAGACTATGTTAAGTTTTGAAGACCGAAGGGTAAAAAAAGCTTAGCCTTAAAAGCTATTAAAAAGCTTAACCATTACTACCAAACGTATACCTAAGCCCCTTGAAAATTTAAGTTTATACTAAAAGACAACAATGACTTTAATTACGAGGTTTTTATCGACATATTTTACTTGAATAACAAGTTTATTTTACGTATCATTAACTTCGTAATTTTATTTTACGAAATAAAATTTTTAAAGTCTCTTTCGTCAAAGGATATATAAGAAACGCTAAGGCTACTGCAAATTAATACGTACTTGGGCCTACCCAATATCGTGGTTTACGATATAGGCACCAACGTTACGGCGGCGGAGTTTTTGAAACATACTAAAATAATAGATATCTAGTACAAACAGGTACCTATAAAGGACTACTAAAGTATTGAAAAGATTAAAATAGTATACGCCCTATTTCGCCGAGTATTAACATCCGTATGATAAAGATTAAAAGATTTACAGATCCGGATATACGCTTTTAAATAGCGGTAAAATATTTAAACGATATTATAAGCCCTAACATCATAATGCCAACGTTACTGATTTTCGGAAAGTACCTATGTTTAACGAACGAATCCTCCCTATTAATAAATACCTAAAAATGAACGACAGTTTACAGGAAAATATTAAAGGAACTGAGAAAGGAATCGATACGCAGCCAGGTTAACGATACCCTTAATACCAAAAACGGACTTACAATAATCGACATAATTGCCTTGCCATTGTAAAGTGAAATATTTGTATAGCGGAAGCCTTGTAAATAGAAAGATCTATACAAGACCTTAAGTATCGCTAACTTCAAAGTAAGTTTTCAAACTATTGATAGTTTTATAAATTTTTGTATTACCTAGGTTAAGGCATATATTAGTGCTATTAATGATAAAACCCTTATTTTAAACGACCGAGCTAATACGAACCTTCTTTACCCATTATCAATAAGCCAAAAAAAAACGCCGCCAAAGCGGAAGACTACCGAAAAAAAGGAACATTAAAAAAAAGGAATATATCCCGGGTTAAATTTACAATATTGTTTAGATAAGAAAAAAAGAAAAGGATAATAAAGACTTGGTATTGAAGTTTCAAATATAAGGAGTTATTAAACCCTTTGATAAACTCTTGAAAGAGAGAGATAGGGTTGAGATTAACGGTTTATTAATTTGAGGAGTTATATAATTTGTATTAAAGGTTAATTTTAAATTTTAAAACCAAAATATTACAATCTTTAGGTCGAGAATTATCTACGAGGTTAAAGGCAAGACCATAGAGCGGTCGTACGAAAAATCACACACAATCGCTTGGAAATACGATAATAAAGGTAAAGACTGGATCCTTACGTAATCGTTAACTATTTAGAAAATCAGTTAACGTTTAGTAGTCGTTTTAGAAACAAGTTTATTA
This sequence comes from Anisogramma anomala, assembly GCA_038502455.1. Taxonomy (NCBI): domain Eukaryota; kingdom Fungi; phylum Ascomycota; class Sordariomycetes; order Diaporthales; family Gnomoniaceae; genus Anisogramma; species Anisogramma anomala. Next base: position 11,516,531 of record JASMMZ010000003.1, on the reverse strand, counting down.
GTTAAAAGTAGGGAAAATTTACGCTTAGTAACCAAAATATAACGTAAGCCTACACATAGGTAGTAACATATTTATAGTGGATTATACTGTTGGAATTTTTATAGGAATTACGGCCAATCTAATCTTTAAAAACTATAATATAATATACTAATATTTTATACGTTTTAGTTGAAATGGGCGTCTACTAGTTTTTAATCTACTAATCGTACTTTGAATTACGACTAAGTATAAAGTTTTCAACATACAACCCATATTTACTAATAACTTAAAAGAAAAACTTAATTTTAATAGGTATAAAAATTAACGATACCCTTTTCGTTAAAACGTCTAGCTTTATAGAATCAGAATAATAGGAGATTAAAGACTTTAATTTCTGGAATTACAAACCGGTTACGACATTGGCGAAGGGTAGTCAAATTGACTTTAATAGATTATTAATCCGTATACTTAGTATTAATATCGACCTTAGCTTTAATTAAAAGTGCTAAAGTACTAATTTGGCAATACTTGATAAGATTAACGTAGTTAAGGCTTAAAGATATATAAAATAGCATACACAAGGCAGTTATATTGCCACCCTATATCAATTTAGAACCTTATACGACCAATTTATCGTAGTATAAGTACAAAACCCGATAGGCAACTACTTTGACCGGTTAAATAAAAAGCTCAAGTAACAAATACAAAGTTTGAACTGAAGGATTAATATGGTTTTAATTAACTTGTTAGGGGTTAAGTTAATAATTTTTACAGATATATCTTTTATAAATAACACTAACGTATCATTACAAATCTGCTTCCAAATAACTTTCGTTAATGAAGACAGGCGGAAAGATCAGTTTAATATTATCGGTAACCTAATTTACTAAACTTTTATCAAATGTAAAAGGATTATACAAAGTTTATTGGCCTTGAAGATTTACGATATAATAACAAATTTTAATGTAAGTATAATATTATAGAAAACCTTTAACGTTATTACTAAATACTTAAAAAAAAATCCTATCCCGATAGTGATTTGTACCGATTCAAAAGGCCTATTAGAATACCTTTCGAAGCTCGAAACCATTAATGAGAAATGCCTAATAATTTACGTGATAATACTTTGCGAACACTATGAAAGGAGTGAGATTAAGAAGTTTCGGTGAATTAATAACGAAAACAATCCCTCTAATACCATAACGAAGGTATCGTCGAATACGGACCTTTAGGTGTTTATAAATAGGAATAGGCTAACTATATAAATCGATGGCTATGTTAATAGACCGTCTGGAAAGGCTAAATCATGTAATAGTGAAGGTTAATAATATATTGATAAACCGGAGAACTGTTAGGGGATTAATAATAGCGATTTATTCAATCAACACGAATAAATTAAGAGCTTATACAGGGTTGTATCGAAAAAAAACGTTCTATAAAAGTCGATGAAGTTGGACCTCAAAGCCGTGTGGCAAGTAATAGCAATTGGAGTCCATTTAAGTACAAATGGGTATAATTGGATGTAAAGGTTAATTGAAATTCATAAAGATCTAGACAGTTGATGAGGTTGTATTTTAACGTTTACCGAAAAATATTGGTTAACAATATTAGCGTGCGCGCACAAACTAAAAAGCCGCTAATATCAAAATAGTTGTTGGAATAGTAGTATTTGCAGTGCAGTAAGTCAACTCTACTTACAGTAAAGTTGACTATACTGGCTGAAAGTTGAGTATATTGTTTTCTGTGAACTTACTGTATTGGGTGTAAGTCATGTAAAGTATGCTCCACTTCACACTTGGGCACAGACCAAGTAATAGGCCATACAAATTACTATGTAGACCGTTTAGCGGTCTACTAAACCTAAAACAATACACATATTACTTGACCGCGCAATACTACTGTTACTTCGACCAATCGAATTGACAACGTTGTAACGTCTAAAGAACTATTAATATTTATTAGTGTTTATTAGGTTAAGCACAGATAAGCTAAGTAGAAGAAGAAGCTATTTCCCAGTTATGTTTTGTGAAAAACCAAGGTAGATAAAAGATTTTTACTAAGGGCTTTACTATTGTATCGGTTTTTACGGTAGTAAGTAGCGAAGACCTTTAGAATGTATCGGTTTTCTCGGTAGCTTAGAGGTAGCGACGGTATTGTTATCGAAAATATAAAGAAATCTCTATTAAAGATTCTTTTTAAAGACGTTGAAATTGACTATTAAAAGTTTTGAAGTTCGGCAAGTTCGCAAACGGTAAATTTAATACTATTATGGTGTTATTACTATGAAAACAATCAAGTTTTACGGCCAATTAATAAACAACCTCTGACTTTTACTGATAACAATAAACAACTTTAGACTTTACGTTTTATATTAAAACTTCGCTTTTATTTTACTACTTTTACCTTCTTTATGTCAATTCACTTGGAAAGATTGTTACTTTGAGAGAAAATACTAAGAAATACCAAGTCGCTTTAAGAAAGCTACGTTGCGCAATCCTATTCCACATTACGAAATCGCCAAGTTCCTACGCGAGTTTACGTTAAAACACTAAGTCTCTACGCCTAAAAATTACTTAATACCTCGCTTTACGCGTTATATACGTCTTACATAAGTTAGAAAGTTAAGATGGCTATTGTAAGCATTTACTATTAGGTTATTATCGACTTTGATTTGAAAAGGTAGTAAAAGCTTCCGAAATAATCTTCGTTAATTACTACGACAAACAACTTTAGATTACGGATGTTCACGAGACTTTGATTGAAGTTTAACTTATTAATTAAGTTGGATAATATATTTTCAACGAGAACTTCAGCGAAGATTATAGCCGTAGTGTTCACGATTTTTAAGATTTTCATAAGTTTTTTAACTATTGGACGCCTGATATGTGGAAAATAATCTAGCGTACGGTTAAGGTTAAGATAAAGAAAGAGGTTACCCTCCGTGATAATTACATTTTAGAAAAAACGTTACTGGGCTTAACCTGAACCTTTTTTAAATTGACCTAACGAAAATATCCGTTTTGAAACTTTAATCCTTAAGACTTCTGAGGGAAAGATAAAGGCGTTAAAGAACTTTAACGCTATTATTTACGTTTTAAAGAAACCCCTTTTTCATCTTTAGTTAAGTTAGGACTTTTTACACGCCGATAATAAGGAACCTGTTAATATATTCAGAAGTTTAGCATTTTTACACAGAAACGTGGAGTATATTTTTAGTAGCGGTAAAGCACGTAAAGCGGAGGCTATCTATACGCCTAGAGGAATAGACACCGGCGCTTTACACCAATTAATTAATCAAAATCATTAAGTTCCTTAAAATCTTTAAGTTCTTATCGCCCTTTAATACTTTAATTAATAGGCACTTTAAAACCCTTTTTGCGGAAAGTTTTCCTATACGTAAAAGCCTATTACAATCCTATTATAAGACTTTACCCTTAGGGTTAGGCGACTGGTAATTACATTTAACACTGTATTTCGAAATCTTTTAGGCTTAAACTGCCAGGAAATATTACTAATAAAGACTGTGAAAACTATTGCAACTTGTTACTAAAACTTGTTATAATGGTTAATATTAATTATAAGCCTTTCACTGACTTCGATAAGAATTGAAATAATATCGAATAGTATAACGGGAAGTTTTATAACCTTCTCGATACGAAGATAATACCTTTTTTAAATATTTGTAAGTGAATAGAGGTTCCTCTTTCAGGTTTTTACTCACTGTTTTCCGGAATTCTTATAGGGTATGTTAAAGACTATTACGTAACCTTACTAACTGGAGTAACTACGTTTCTAAAGATTTATAACGACATAAAGGGTTACTTCGAATATGACGTTTACCTTAAGTAGTATTATACATATTAGGTCATTATAAGGTAGGCAATAAAAATAATTAAAATGAAAAGGAGGAAATATTGATAAATATATTTAACCAAATTATTCATAAGATAATTTTATATTAAAAGGCAATAGAAAAAGTTTACTCTGGCGAAGTCCTATTTTGCGAATAGGTGCGACTAGCAGTTACAGGCATTAATGAGTTTGAATACGCTTTCTAAGGCCCAAATATTATCTTCGAAGGTCTTTTTAATTAATTACGTTTCTTGTTTACTACTGTAACAACGCGTAAAAGAAATTTGTTTAATATGTACCCCTAAGCTGGCAACTTCCTTAATGTGGATAAAGAAAACCTTATGGTAGTTAATTACATCGACCGCAAATACGGTTATAGGCGCCCTTAACGCTTAAAATCTAGTTTATCAATTATAGACTGTAAATAGCACCTACTTTAGCACTAATAGGGCCAAAATCCAAGCGGACTTATTAACTATATGTAATATCATTGCGATAGTGGTAAAAGATGTTGGACTTATAGCAAGTTGAGCTATTAGTCAAATTGCCACCCCTTAGTCGAATGAAAAAAAAAAAAAAGGTAATGTATTATATTTAATACCTTACCAATTTTAAATAGGATAACTTGCATTGAATCGCAAATTCCGAAGGCGATAAGCCAATTAACGACGATAATACTCCTAAGTAAATTAAATGACATAAATATATTACTTTCAACGCAAGCTAGTAATTAGCCAACCACGCCTTTTTATACTTTTTTAGGTGGTGAAGACCCTGATCTTTATCCTTATTAAGTGCCTAACCCTTTACATACCTTTAATTTTCTCAATTTTTACGCGGATTATACGTTTTAGGGTATTACATTAAACATAGAGATAATAAGGCTCTTAATAAAAGGTTATTAGAAATACATAACACTATGGAAGTAAAATATCATAGCTATTAAAATTGATCGTAACGATATAAATCAAATTAAAATTAGTTTCGAATTAAGCGAAAAATTTGCGCTCTTAGAGATAACAATAATTTAAATTATTGTAGGAGCAATTACGTTTTATATTTTTTCGTTCCTTATTCTTTTCCTTTTTTACTTAGAGGATGTAAAGACATTTGGCATTAAATTTTACGTCAACGTAAATTATCTGGTTAAAAACGGCTGAAGGTTTCTCCTTACCTTATAGTGAGGTCATTTATAATTTTATTTTTAAGGTATTAAAGTATTGATGTTAAATTTGATGGAGCTAGAGATACTTTAATTAACCTGTTGTTTTAATTATTTAACTGTTAAAAGTCTATACAAAGTCCTAAAGTATGTAAAGTATAAAAAAGTAAAATACTTTGCCCTAAAAGCTGTTGAAAAGCTTTGTCACTATTGCCAAACGTATAACCAAGTTCCCCAAAAATTTAATTTTACACCAAAAAACAATAAAAACTTAAATTATAATGTTTTTATCGATGTATTTTACTTATATAATAAACCTTTTTTTTACGAATCTAAGTTTCTAAAATCCCTTTCGGAAAAAGATATGTAAAAAATACTAAGGATACTGTAAATTAATAGGTGTTTGAGCTTACTTGACATTGTCGTTTACGATACCAATACTAGCTTTGCGGCGGCGAAGTTTTAAAATGATATTAAAATAATGGGTATTTAGTGTAAATAAGTGCCTATAAAGGCGTACTAAAGTATTGGTAAGGTTAAAAAGGCATACTATTTACTTCGCCGAACGTATAATATCCTTACGATAAATATTAAAAGATTTACGGATCCAGAGGCATGCCTTTAAATGGCGGTAAAGGGCTTGAACGATATTGTAGGCTCTGACTGCTTAGTACTAACGCTGCTGGTTTTTGGAGTGTACCTACGTTGAACGAGTAGATCTCCGCTATTAGCAAATACTTAGAAGCAAGTTATAGCGTACAGCAAAGCTTTAAAGGAACTACAGAAGGAATCGGTACGCCGCTAGGTTAACGATGCTATTAATATAAGTAACGGCCCCATAATAATTAACATACTTACTTTACCGTTACAAAGTAAAGTCTTTATATAACGGGAGCCGGGTATATAAGAGGGCCTGAGTTAAACCTTAAATATCGCTAAATTTAAAGTAATTATGAAAATTATTAACGGTTTTTTATTTTTTTCGTATTACTTAGTTTAAGCTTTATATTGAGGTTATTAACGATAAAAACCCTTGAGACAAACGATTGAGCTAATATGAATCTCCTTTACCCATTATCGATAAGCCTATAAAATACCGCCGACGCGGAAAACCCTCCAAAAATAAAAAGGTTAAAAAAGAGGAATATATACCGGGTCGTATTTGCAATACTACTTAAATAAGTAGAAAAGAAAAGAATGACGAAGATTTAGTATTAAAGCTTCGAGTATACGAGATTATTAAAACTTTATGCAAACCTTTTAAAGAGAGCAACAAAATCAAAATTAACAACTTACTAATTCGAGGAGTTATATAATTCATGCTGAAGGCTAATTTTAACGTTTAAAACTCAAATATCACGATTTTTAAATCGAGGATTATATACGAAGTTAAAAGTAAGATTACGGGGCGGCCATACAAAAAGTTACATTTAATCGTTTAACAATAGGGCAATAAAAGCAAAAACTAAATCCTCATGTGATCGCCAACAATTTAGAAGACTAGCTAACGCTTAATAGTCGCTTTAGCAACTAGTTTAATAGCTAAAGCTAAAGGTAAAGTTACGTTTAATAGCTGTAATATAACGTAAGTCTGTATGTAATTAGTAACGGATTTACAAATAATCATATCACTAAATTTGCTATAGGAATTACAGGTTATTTACTCTTTAGGAATGGTAATACGATATATTAAGCTACTGTACGGATTAGCTAAAATAGGAGTCATTCAGTTCTTAACCTATTAGTTGTACTTGAAATTAAGATTAGGTATAAATTCTTTAGTATACGACCCGTACTTGTTCGTAACGTAAAAGAAGGATTTCGACTTAATAGATATGTAGATGAACGATACTCTTTTTGTTAAAAATGTAAGTTTTATAACATCGAAATAATAGGCAATTGAAAACTTTAAGTTTTAAAATTACAAACCAGTTACGACGTTGACAAAAGGACAGTTAAATTCACTTTAATAAATCGTTGATCCGTATATTTAGTGCTAATACCGGCCTTAGTTTTCGCTAAAAAGGCTAAGGCACTAATTGAACTATAATCGATAAGATTGACGTATTTAAAGCCTAGCGGTATTTAAAACAGCGTGCCCGGAACAACTATATTACCACTTTATATCAACCGAAAGCCTTTTACAATCTCTTCATTGTGGCGTAAATATTAGATTTAATGGGTAACTACTATAACTGGTTTAATAAAAGGCTCAAGTAATAAATACGAAACTTAAACCAAAGGATTAATATCATCTTAATCGACTTATCGAAGGCTAAAATAATAATTTTTATAGATAGGTCTTTTATAAATAACATCTATTCATCTTTATAAATCGGCTTTTTAATAATCCTCGTCAAGGAAAATAGGCAGGAATGACAATTTAACATTATTAGTAACCTAATTTACTAGAATTTTGTCAAGTATAAAAAGATCATACGAAGCGTATTAGTTTCGGAAGTTTATGGTATAATAGTAAACTTTAATATAGTTATAATACTAGAGGAAACCCTTAACCTTATTACTAAGCAGTTAAAGATTCCTCCTATCCTGGTAGTAATTTATACTGACTCGAAAAGCATATTAGAATACCTTTTGAAACTTGGAATTACCAATGAAAAACTCTTTATAATTAACCTAATGGTATTTCGCAAAGCTTACGAAGGAAGGGAGATAAATAAAATTCTATAAATTAACGGAAAAGATAACTCTACTAATACTAAAACGAAGATATCTCTGAATAATTTTTTTTAAACGGTTTATAGACAGTAATAGACTGACTATACATATCGAAGGCTACGTTAATAGATCGCCTGGTAAGCTCGAACCACGTAACGGCAGCTAAGGATGTATTAGCAAACTGAAAAATTAGCAGGGTAGTAACGATGCTGACTTATTTAATTTTCACGGATAAAGTAAAGGGTTATATAGGTATATAGTGGAAAAACTTTTTGTAGGAATCGATAAAGGCGGACCTTGTAGCCGTGTGATAATTAACGGCAATTAAGGTCAATTTGTATGCAAATAGGTGTATTTTAATACGGAGGTTAATTAAAATTGATAGGGGTTTAGACAATTGACGAGGTTGCGGTTTATCATTTATTGGAAAAGATTAGTTAACTATACTGGCATATGTACATAAACTAAAAAGCTGCCAGTGTTGGAATAGTAGTATTTGTAATGTAATATGTTAACTTTACTTACAATAAAGTTGACTATACTAACTGTAAGTTAAGTATATTGTTTTGTATGAGCTTACTGTATTAGGTGTTAGTCCAGTACAGTATACCCTATTTCATACTAGGGTACAGGCCAAGTAATTGACCATAAAAATTACCGTGCAAACTGGCTATCGGTCTGCCAAACCTAAAACAATACATCTACTACTTGACTACGCAATACTACTGTTACTTCGACCAATCGAATCGACAACGTTGCAATATCTAAAGCCTTACCAACCGATTTCATAACTATTTTAAGCTTAAAGTGTGACTAGTAAGTTAACAACTAATAAAGGCCTGCTTCTGTCAATCCATGCAATAACTTAACTTATTATATAAACTTTTATTAATGAATACTTATCACGAAGTTTTGAAGATAACTCTTGTAGTAAGATTCTCCATAAATTAGTTGCTGATTTCGTATATATTCAAGTAATGTTCTCGTTATTAAGTATAAACTTCCTATTAATACTCATTATTAAACTAACTACTAATAAGAAAACTAAATATTAGATAATCCTTTGAATTGTTGACGATTATGTAATAATTCAATCCTTACTTCTATTAATATGTCTTTAAATAATTAGGTGTAGTTTTTCGTATAGCTTGTCTATAGTTTTTCCCTCAATTTCATAAATAATCCTCGACCTTAAAATTATAATGTTAGGGTTGTTAGGATTGAATTCGCGTTTGGATACGAATTATGTAACTCTTTGTGTAAGAAGTTCGTCAATCTTGGCCCTATCACTTTCTTCAAAAGGTTTATCAGAGGTCTTGATAACGCCTTGTGTCAGGAGCTTTATAACTAAATTTTGATCGTCCTTCTCTTTCCTAATAACCCAAGCAATAATATAGATCTAACTCAGTATGTATTCTTTATCCTCAACATTCCTCCTCTTTATTGATCAGTCGTGTCGTCGGCCTTTCATCTATTTTTTGATTACAGAGGGAGAGTGGTTGTTTTAGTTGGTTCGCTTGGCTTAAAGATCTTTATCGCTATCTTTATAGTTATTAACCTTGATACAAGGTTTAACTTAAGTTATGCGAAACATAGTATAACCGTTAGTAGTTTTGATAATTATTTCAGAGTTAATGATACTCAGAATCTTAAATAGGCTATCTTATTTACATGGTTTTCGTTAGACGGAGACTTTACTTTACAATGGTAAAACACGTATATCGATCTTTATAAGTCTATTTTAGTATTAAGAGCTTTATTGATTTGTTTCTGTACCAACTTCTTCCGTAGTTACCTTAAGACCTTACCATACGCAATAGCTTTTTTATAAATGCTTGCTCACAGTAGAGATCTACTTGTTAAACGAGAATATACTCTAAAGACCAATGATATTGGCACTAATTCGTTAGGATCCACAGTATTATTGAGACCCTTTACCGCCATTTAAAGACATGCCTTCTGGTTTGTGAAAATTTTAATTTTTAACGTAAGGATATTATACGTTTTTTGAAGTAATACGTATGGCTTGTATATCTTTTCAATACTTTTGTAAGACTTAATAAACACCTATTTATATAAAATCCACATCATTTTAGCATCTTCTTAAAACTCCATTGTCGTATAATTAGTACCAACATCGTAGATAATAATATTAAACAGGCCTAAATACGTATCAATTTACAGAATTTTTAACACTTTCCATGTATCTTTCGCCGATAATAACTTGAGGAATTTGACTTCGTGGAAAAAGGTTGCAAATTTAATAACATAAAGAATGAACTTATTATCCAAATATAATAAGTTAATAAAGATATCATAATTAGAGTCCTTATCGTTTTTCACTATAAATTAAAATATTTACGGGAGTTATATATGCGTTTACTAATAACAATGGAACTTTTTAATAGCTTTGAAAGCAAAATATTTTATGTTTTTATGCCTTACAAACTTAAAAACTTAATATAGTGCATTGATAGCTGTATAATTGAACAGCGATATAATTAACGTATTTTCACTCCTTAAAATTCAGCAATGTTTCCTCTAGCCTTTAAATATAGAATTCAAGATGCTCCTACTTAAAGGTAAAAGCAAACCTTTAGCTGTTTTTAACCAGCCCTTTAACGTTAACTTTAACGTTAAAATCGAGGATTTTCATATTTTTCAAATGAAAAGAGAATTAAATAAAAGACTTAAAATATGAAACGTAATCGGTCCAATAATTCTTTAAATTAATATCGTATTTAGTAACAATAATTATTCGCTTGAACCAAAACCAACTTTAATCTTACTAATATTTTAACAATTAAATTTTTACGATTAATCTTCGTAATAGTAGTACTTTTCTTTCTTAAGATTACGTACTACAAATAGCCCCTTATTGAGTACTTTGCTGCCGCTATATCTGATATTATACCTGAAAATATGTGGTTTTCAAAACGATCGTGAAGGTTAAAGTTATATAATGGGTTAAAATTTTAATTATGGCAAAGATAAGGTTTTTTCTTTCATTGAAACGGTATAGGAAAACGTGGTTGGCTAGTTACTAGGCCGCGTTAAAAGCAGTAATTTTATGTTACGTGATTTGCTGAGGAATATTGTTATCGTTAATAGCTTCTGTACCCTTATAATCTATAATGTAATTCAGGTAGTTTCCCCCACAAATAGTATGTTATAAGGTTTAATATATTACCCGTTATTTGTAACATTTAGTTGAAGAGTAACGAGTTGACTAATAACCGGACTTGTTTTAAATTGAACATATTTTGCCATTAGTACGACCATAGTTCTTACGGTTAACAAGTTAACTTGAATTTTTCACTTGTTATTAACACTAGTATAGCAATAACTAATAATCCAAAGACTTTGAACCAGATATTAAGAGTTGGAATTATCTGTATTTGCGATTAATTTAATATATTATAACGCTTTTTTCCTCATCGAAATCGTAGAAGTTATTAATTTGAAGATATATATTAATTGATTTTGACGTATGTTTTATTTCAATTGTAAAAGATATTAATTAGCTAAAAATAATTTTATAGGTGGTATTTCAACGTTATAAGACGTATTCGAATTCTCTAACACCTGTAATTATTACCTGTGCTTGCTTGCGAAGCATGGATTCGCTAGTATAGGCCTTTCACTTTGCCTGTTAATACAACATTACTTTATACACCATTTGGTTGAGGATATTCATTGGAGTTTCTTTTTTTTTCTTAGCTATTATCATTTTTTACGTCATCGTAGCCTAATTTTCATAGTATTATGTAAGGCGAATGTCGTATTTTAATAAACTTTTCATGTTATTGTAAACCTCTCAAAACGTTTTTAGTATCGTTAGAAAAATTAGGTAATAATCCTTAGCGTAATTCATAAGGATTCCGGGAAATATTAAGTTAAAACCTTAGAAAAGAACTTCTCTCTACTAGAATATGTTTAAAAAAGGTATTATATTTATGCTTAATCTTTTTTAGAGCTTTTCGTTATACTTTTTTACATTGTTCAAAGTTTTTGCAAATTCTATCAAAAGCTTATAATTAATATTAACCATTTCGATAAGTCTGGGAAAAAGGTTACAATAATCGTCCCCATTATTGGTATTATTTTATGGTATTTTCGAATTACAGTAATTGTGGTAATTGCCAATTGCTTGACAAAAGCGGTAAAATCCTGTAGTAAGACTTATAGTAGGCTTATACGTATATATATACCTGTTGTAAAAAGCTTAGCCTTAAGGAACTTAATTATTTTAACAAAATACTTAACGAGTGTAAGGAAAGGTTTAAGGGGAAAGCAGAATTTAGTCGTAGGAGGGGTGCTGGAGGATTCAACGATCTTTCTTAATTTACCGGTTTATAGTGCCAACGTTAATTCTTCTTACTGAGTTGGCAACTACTTCTTTATATCATTTACCTCCTCTAAAAGCTGAATTCGTGTTACTATACGAAGGTTCTAGGTTTCTGAGCAGATTAACAGGTTTCTTATTGTTGGGATATGAAGAATTGGTATTAGCGGGGAGTTTAAAAGCTTAAATTGACTAGAGATTAAAGAGTAGTTCCCTAAAACGTATGTAAAAGAATTAAGGATGTTTAACACCTTTTCCTTTTTCCTGTAAGTTTCGAGAATAAGGATATTAGTAGTATTTTTCAAGTTAAGCTAACTTCAAAAATTTTCATATCAGTCTAGTCAAGTTTTTAATAAGTAAATTTCTTATCGTTTAAATTCTGACTTTGGTTCAATTTATACATCTTTTTCAATTCTCTTTTATAAGATAATAATCTAGTCATCGAAAAACTTACAATATTTTTGGAAAGTGCAAAAGTTACGGTTAAAAAATTCGCTATTATCTTAATAGAAGATATAGTAGTTGATGAAGTTGACCAAATGCCTTTCAATTGAATCTTTTTCATCATCTATTTTCTAGAGTTCCTTATTGTAATGCTTATAAATAAGGGGTTCGAGGGGTTTCATGGCCTTCATTAGCTTTTAATCAGGTGTTATTTTAATGTTTTAGCTAGCGTAGGATTTGGTGATTCAGCTTGGAGTGAACTTAGCGATTTAAGGGCGTGGGAACTTGAAGATTCAGCATAAAGTCGTGTGAAGTTTCTTTTGTTTTTGCGCGACTTGGTGATTTTTGGTGTTTTCGCTTGGAGTAGCGATCTTAACGATTGGCAATTGTGGCATGAAGGAAAGAAAAAAGTGGTGTGAAGGGAAAAATTGATATAAAGGGCAAGATTAAGTGTAAAAGATAAGGTTAAAATTTGTTCATTATTATTACTTAGGGTGGAACTTGATCGTTTTTATAATATTAACACACACAGTAATACTAATTTAACCTTTTGCCAATTTAATGATATTTAAGACTATTTATGGTCAATTTAAACGTTTGTCTTTTTCAAAAAGGATTTGGTAAAAAATTCTTGATGTTTTGAAATGCTAGCGATATCCTCGTCACTTTTCGACTGTTGTAAAAACTGACGCAATTCAAAAGTCTTTTTTACTTACTACCGTAAAGACTGATACAGTAATAAAGGCTCTTCACAGAAATCTTTTCTTTACCCCAAAGTTTAACGTAGAGCGTAACTAGAAAGTAGCTTTTTCTTCTACTTTTCAAATCTGTGCTTAACCTAATAGATACTAATCAATGTTAGTAAGACTTTGGATGTTATAAAGTTGTCGATTCGAATTGGTTGAAGTAACAATAATATTATATTGTCAAGTGATAGATGTATTGTTCTAGGTTTAACAGACTGTTAACTGGTCTGCATACTGATTTATATGGTTAATCGCTTGATCCGTGCCCTAGTCTAAAGTAGGAGTATACTATACTTAAATATACAGTAGACCCACAAACAATACACTCAACTTGCAGTCAGTAAAGTCAACTTTACTATAAGTAAAGTTGATTTAATGTACTGCAATTACTACTATTCCAACAAAAGGCTACAGAATTTTTCAAAACAATGATTTTCAAAATAACTGGGATGTCGCTATCACCTAGAACACTATATATCTCCGCTTAATTTGTATGGTACATATAAATAATTGTACTTTCACTGTCAATATTTTTATTAATAAAGATGAAATATTAAAGGAATTCCTTTCGAAAGATATAGTAAAATATTTTAACATGTTAAATTTTCGTGACCATATTAAAATGCTCGTTTACAAATAATTTAATAACGAATCGATTCAAACTAAATACAATTCACTAATTAATAGACATTGAAACCGTAATATTATCATCATGATACGTTTAAAAACGTATTTTTAACTTTTATTACACAATATCATTCGTTGTTTTTATTTTATTTACAATATTTATAAACGGACAGTTTATTAGAGATATTGTGGAAAATAACTTTCGAAATACTTATTAGTTGCTAATTGGCTTCAAAACGAGTTATTTATCAACTTTATAATTTATTTCTATTGACAAAGTTCTAATAATTTACGTTGCCTTACAATTATTGTAGATTGTTAAAGTCAAGTTATTGTCTTTGAAATTCTAGAAATTATGAATAGCAAAACCTATATAAAACTGTTTATAAATTATTATGAGTGGTTTTATACTTTTCGTTATATAATCGTTAAATACCGCAGTTTTAATTAGACATGTAACTTTTAAAAACGGCTTTTATGAAGGAATATGCATAAAACAAGAGCTAAATATTATTTTTTCTTTAAAAACAAGCCAGGCAGCTAAATGAACTAATTGAAACATTTTAATTCATTTATACACCTTCATTACCTATATTTAATTAAATTGAAACTTTTAATGTTTTACTATTCATTCATATTGGATAATAAAATATTACGATGATTAGTACTTAATAATTCTATAACCTATGACTATTATATCAACCTTATTTAGTTGGTCAAACACTTAATTATCTCAATTATGTAGCCTAATATAAAAGCTAAAAACTTCACTTAACTTATTTTTAACGTAATGGAATTCATGTAAATAGTAATAGCGACAACATAATGACACATTAAAACCGCTAATAAATATCATTCTTCATTTAAAAGGTTTCAAGCTGACAATAAAGTCTGGATTCTTCTTGAAAATTACACAATGAACTAATTTTCGAAACAACTCAATTAATGTTGGTAAGGTCTATTTACTCACGTGAATATAAAATAGAAGAAGAGTAATCGTAAAGATTGTTATTGTATTAGTGAAGATAGATAAGATCTCAAAAGGAGAAGAGGTATTCAGAGAGTACACGCCACGCGTGAAAGGTTATAAACCTCTCATCCGGGCAGTAGCACTTTGCTATGCACTCTGCTAATCTCCCTTCTAGGCAGAGGCACTCTATAGTGCATTCCGCACCGCGGCTACTTACTAACGATAGGGATATATATATATATACAACTGACCTTATAAATGGTATAGAATACTGCGCGTTATTAATTTTTTCATCCTCAAACTTAATACCCATGATAGAAAATATCTTTGCCTTTATATAAACCAAATTATTGCAAAAACTACAAATGCGTTCTCGAATTAACCAATCAGTGATTACTTATCGCCTGCTATTGATATTATCGGTAAGAACGATAATTGTTGTACTGGCTTAAAGAATCAATGCAACTAAATGATAGCAAGAATCCCTGCAAGTATTTCAGGTAGTTCATGCATACTGTATATACTTAGTCTTTCTTATTTGTTTAACCCTACAGACCAAACTTAAACTTCTTCTTCTACGCGTTTTACTTGAATTGAACTAAACCATACTACACATTGTACCACTTAGGCTTAACCTTATACACTACTCAACAATAATATTAAATTTGAATACCACATTGATTTTTTTTCCAAAACTTAAAAAAAACTCTAAATAGGTTCTATTAGAATGGAAAACCACCTAAAATAAAAAATGTTAGTTAAATAGATTAGTTACGTTTGGTTTACTTAAAAGCTGCTCACAAATGTTTTTAACGCTGCAACTTTTAATGTTTTTCAATTTCTCTATAATATGGACAAAAGAATGATAAATAATTTCGTCCGGTTTGCTAATAGGCTTGCGATTAGACCTCCTATTCAAACACTTAATTCATTATTTGTTTACTGAACCGCTTGGACGTGACTACTTCACCGTTACCAAATATAATAAACGTACATTATCATTTCTTTTATACGTACCAAAACATTATTTTAAAAGAAGATCAACTACATTCTCGTAATTGCTAATACCATCGTCAAAATCCAAATTCAAACTTTAATTTATGAAGAATTTCTTATTTATTTTCATCAATTAATCCAACTTTTCATCGATATGTTGGGAAACTTTAATGA
Source organism: Anisogramma anomala (assembly GCA_038502455.1). Lineage (NCBI taxonomy): Eukaryota > Fungi > Ascomycota > Sordariomycetes > Diaporthales > Gnomoniaceae > Anisogramma > Anisogramma anomala. The sequence goes on along the minus strand of JASMMZ010000003.1, from coordinate 11,500,557 downwards.
ATTGCTTTATAGCCTTTAATGAAATTCCGCATCATCATATTAACCGATATATCTATGTTTTGGATGAGAACGCCTTTTTTTACCCCACTTTCACGTTCTTCATTTAATAACTAGATGATGCGACGGTTACCTAACTGAATAAAAGTAAAAGGGGTCGTAATATCTTTACCTCATATATTAATTTTATGTTATATCACACAACAAATCATGATAATCTTTTGAATCACAGCGATTGAGATTTATATATAATTAAACTATTTGTTAATAAACATGATTTGGAAATGAAGTGACTAATTTCACTTTCAAATCGCAAGCACGAGGTAAATTTTGAAGACTTTTTCAAATAACTTCGTTTATATCCAACCTTAAATTTGAGAACTAATACATATGACTTAACTACTTAATTGTTGAAACAATAATATAAAAATAATAATAAACATCGGTGTTTACACCATTCATTAATAAATTACTAATTATTTGATAACATTTATAACACGTTTACATTTAGTATTTAAACAAAACATATGAAGATTATATATTATACGGTAAACGTATTCGAATTAGAATTGATTGCGAGTATCATTTAAAATTTAGTTAATGAGCCTAGTATGTAAAGACTAACTGTTTATTAACAACAGTCAAATAGCTTCAACATACAAGTTTGCATTAAAAATGACTTTATTCATTAAAGTAGTAATCTTGACGCTTATAGCGTTTGTATCATAACTTCCAAAAGACGGTAAAGGGGAGTAAGGTGAGACGTGAGAACAATTAATTGTTCTTGAAAAAAAAAGGGAGGAAACCTATTAACTATTGGTAGGCCTTTATTGTTGCAACGTAGTCGATTCGAATCACTGTGGTCAAAGTAACTGATGCTGCGTTGATATTGTTTATTGATGTGTAAGTTCTAAGTTTGGCAGACCACTAACCGGTCTGCACACTAATTTGTATGGCCAAACGCTTTGGCCTATGCCTCACTTTGAAGTATGCATATACTGCACTGTACTTGCAATGCAGCCCCCACAAACTACAGTCAATTTGCAATATGTACAATCAACTTTACTGCGAGTAAAGTTGACTTAACTGTATTGCATTTGACTGATATTCCAATATTAACGGAAGATTATTATTGTAAAAGTAAGAAATTAACGAATGTTTAATATGGTGGGAGAGGGCTATTTATAGGAAAGGAGTAGCATTAGCACCGTTATTGACGGTAAGAATACTGACGCCTTTAACAATGCGCTAAGACATTCCGTGATAGCAGAAACGCTAGCACCTTCAACATTACACTGGTGCGTTTCATGGCTAATGGCAAAGGCGTTAGCATTGATGATAGGTAGACCGAGTGTAACGTTACAAGTTCATAGCTTCCCTAATAATTACTTAGTATCTAACTTTGGCAATTACTACACTTTTACAATACTTTTACGCTTCTCCAAAACATGCTAATACTACATAACTAATCAAATAATTGAGTTACACTATATTATGTTAGTTTTATAGCAACTTTATAGCAAATGCTTTTCCTACTTTTTCATCGAAGACTATAAACAGTATCCGACTATTTTAAGAGATAACCTCAGTTTAGTCCTTTCATACTACCCGAGGTCTAAATAATTCCTTATATACGGAGCTTGATTAACAAGTCTTGATTATTTTTCTCTTTTCTACTAACTTAAGCAGTTGTATACATATACATCGGTTTGTATTCCTTACCTTCATCCTTGTTATTCTTCCTTTTTAGTAGCTGATCTCGCTGTCGTCGATTTATCGGCTTGTCAATTAATGGCCAAGGTAGATTGTATTGAATAATTTAATCGGCTTAAGGATCTTTATTAGCAGTCGCCATAATGTAGGATTTGAAAGAAATACTTCGAGCATAATATCTACCTTATATAATACTACACGAATTGAGCTACAACAAGTTGAACAACGATAATAGCCAAAAGAAAAAGAAGAGGAAACATCCATGAATGTCTTCAACCGGATGCTTATCAAGTTAATATTATACCAATAAAAATTTGGAAGATATACGCTAGAAAAGCCACACTTTGCAAACAGGTTCAGACAGTTATCACAGTTGTCAACGAATTCAAATACGCCCTATAACGATTAAATATTATCTGTAAAGGCTTCTTTAACTAGTTGCGATCCTCGCTTACAAATATTATAGCTCGTACACTAAACTCAATTGTTATATTCCCTCAAGTTAACAATTTACGTAATTGAGAGGTTTTTATTATCCTAATTACAGAAACTATCAACCTAGTGGAACATACCAACTAATTTTGGTGTATAAATCATCAAAATCACAACCGAAAACCACAACTAATTGAAAAAGCCTTAACAAGTAGTATTTAAACATTATAAAGCGTATTCAAATTTGTTGATATATATAATGACTACCTAGATATATTTATTGAATATAGCTTTTCCAACATATATCTGTTTCACTATTTATCAATATACTATTAATTAGTTAAATATATAATTAAAAATATCCATAGGTAGTCAATCCTCTTTCTTCTTATCCATCATTATTATTTCACTCATTATAGCATAATAAGTGTAATATCACGTAAAGTGGATATTGTACCTAAAGAAACTCTTTATTCCATTAAGAATTTCAAGGAAAGTACGTAAATTAATCACAAAAGTTAGGTAGTAGTAGTTAATGTAACTTTTAAGAATTTTTGGAAACAGTGAATAAAAACCTAAAAGTTAAACTCCTATTTACTTTCAGATGCTAAAGAATAACATCATCTTTATATTAAATGAATTGTAGGGTTTCCTGTTATACTTCTCTATATTATTTCAAATGTTGGCAAAACTTGTAAGAGCCTCATGATTAATATTAACTATCTTAACCAGCTTCAAAAGCAGTTTACGATAATTATCCTAGTTATTGATAATATCTTTTATAGTTAACTTAGATCTTAGATCTTTGGAGTCTTAATAATAAGAGATATTGCGAATAGCTTGGCTTAAGAATAATTTTTTTATAATAAGACCTGTAGTGGATTTATATATAAAAACGTACCTTTTTAGGCTTTATATAGTTGCGCTACGCAAAATTTTACCTTCAAAATAACTTTAGCGATCTTAACAATTTTCCTTTATTAAGCGTCGAATAACGCTGACGTCAATTTTTTGTACTACGTTAGCAGCCGCTATTTCACGTAATTTTCCTCTGTTGAACGTGTATTCTGAGTTGCCATGTACTAGAATTAGATTGCCAAATAGATTGACTAGTTTTTTAGACTATGAGATAAGGTTGAAACTTAATTTATTTAGGGATCAAGAACTAACCTCCTGTATTATAAGTGATAATAATTTTTCGCAGTAGTTTTTTGTTTTTTGTTAAAGTTTTGTGCTTAAGGATCTTAGAGATATTCGGTAATTTAGGTTGGATTCAAAAAGTATTTAATAGGTTAAACCTTTTATTTAAGATAAAGGTGTTCTAATTACAAAGATATGTCTTTAATTTACCTTTAACTATTATGAAGGTTTCGTTTTATATTTCAATAGATCAATTACCAAAGTACTTGTATAAGCTATAAAAACCTTATATGTTATCATTGATCTTTTAAAGCTTCAAATTAAATATAAATTAACCAATGAAGTTAGTCAAGTATTTCTTAGTTAAGTTGGTATCAATATCCTTAATCCAAAGTTTTGTATTGTAATACTTAGCGAAAATGGTGTTAAATTCTTTTATAGTTTTTATTTTTAAGTTTTTCGATACTATTTTAACGTTTCAGCTGGTAGGTTAATATTAGTTTAGGTATGGTAGGAACTTAGTTATTTGAAAACAATGTAACATAGTTATCCCATAGTGTAAAAACTTAACAATTTAGGTTTGAAATCGCGTAGTGTAGCTATTTGTTACGACTTGACAATTTTTTATGTAAGAGTGGGGTATTTGTATATTTACAAACCTAGTAATGTTACAATGCGAAGAAAAATTAACGATCTTGCAGTATAGTAGAAAAAGATTGGTGTAAAAGGTAAATTTGAAGTTATAAGTTGTTTATTGCTAAAGTGGTCGTTTATTATAGGGATTTTGGATTTAACAAATTTTAATTGCAATTTACAGCAGTTGTTGGAATTGCATTCAGGTGCAGTGTAGTCAAGTCAATTGCGACGGAGTGTCCAATTCAATGTGGGGCACAGGCCAAACAATTAACCATACAAATTAGTATGCAAACCGGCTAGCGGTCTGCCAAATTTAGAAGAACACAACCACAACTTAACCATGCAATACTACTGTTATTTCGACCGATTCGAATCGACAACGTTGCAACGTCTAAAGGCCTATCAACAAGACCCCTATTCAATGCACGGTGAGTATAGACTTTCGCTGACGGGTTTATTTGCACACCCGTTTAGTCAGCAAGGTCGCTGTATACTAACTATAGTGTCATGGGTATATGTTACTTCCACGTCATGTCTCGGCCCAGTATGGTGGGTGCACAGGCCAAGAGCCATAGTACATGACCAGGGTGTAACTTATAGGCCTCATACCGTGGTAGAGATGCGGGCCGCGCGTGTAATTGCATATGCCACTGTATTGAAAGATAATAGTACACCCACATCCTGTCATGTGCAGGATTGAACAAGCCGATTAGTCAGGAATGTTGCTGTATACGGTAGAGACTATGTACTGTTACGCGGGGTGCAACCGCGGCACGTAAGGATGCACAGCCTGAAATACTTACCAAATTACGTCTTTACACGGTCTCACACATGATGATGCCAGAATAAGCCTTGCCAAGGCGATGACTTGCGTTTTCCCCTCGATCCAGTCTGGGCAAGACTGAAGCAGTTGTGCTAGTTCGTAGGACCATTCTGTGCTCAGTGCTGACGTAGAAGAAAACAGACGCCACTCTGTCTYCCCCGCCTAGCCCAACATGAATCAAGAGCCATGTGTTCCCTATGGGTCCCTACGGAGATCGGTAAATGAGTATGCGGCAGAGGCCACAAGGCGGCAGAATAAGGTTCTGGACGTGTGGAAAGTGTGGAAACGGCTGCATGGATCTTCCACTTTTGCTGGAGCAACCTTGCTTGGCCAGTGAAAGCTACGGAATACGGCCGCGACAGCAAATGAAACAGGTGTTCGTCGTGTGATGAGGCGCAGCATTGCAGCGGGTAATCTGCAGCGGGTGGGCCGGTAGCATACATGAGAGCCTCGAGTACGTACGTAGGACGGATCTCTCGAGTTTGACGGGCGGGGAAAGGAGACACTGCGTCCACGACGAGTCAGAGTGCAATTGGTGTTGCGCATCCCTTGGTTACAATGCCAGCCCCTACTATTTAGTAGCCATGGAAAGGAACCAGCGGGAGGGGCGGCCATGCAGTCGTTGGCCTGCCCGTGCGAGGACGACGCCAACTGTGCGCCATCTTGAGGCTCACTGTGTAGGCTGATGGCCCGGGGCTTTGATAGGATCGGAGAGGGCGGTCGTCGGGTCGGGGTCGCTTAGGTCGTCTAAATGACGGATAGCGGCCAGAGAACAGTACACAGTATCCAACGCTACGCTAAGCGAGCGAGGCGAGCGGCAATATCCTCGCTGCTTCTTAGAGCAATCCCCGTCGTCCGTGCTGATGCGTGCAGTAGTGGCACTGCAGCGTTGCAGCGTTGCAGCGGTGCAGGCCGTGAACACTGGCGGTCTGATCTCCTTGTCCCGTAGCGTTCCTGGGCCAAACACTCTCGAGACTGATGCGGCATACGGACAAGTCGAGAATAGCATATGGCCCGAGTCAAGCAGCAAACCTTCCGCCATCCCGTCCTCCGCCAGGCATAGCGCCAGGCGCCACACTCGTGCCCCTTCCTGCGCTCCATTTCTCCTTCTGCCTCCTGCGTTATCTTCACAATTCCTCACGATTCCTCCTTCTCGACACCCAAGCACTCTCGGCGCCCAGCCTTCGCCTGCTCCACCCCCGGTTTACCTACACAGCTCCCACTATACAGCTGCTTGAGACGGATTGATTGCCATCCTACGATTATCGACCACGGCACCATCGAGGACAAGTCACGACCCTCGAAAGTCCGTCGGCAACACTCTGGAAGAGTCACGAGCCGACCAAGACACCCACCCACCCACGACGAAACCCCATCCCACATCACCGAACCGACACTTCGACCCCGGTTGGACATATCGCGATATTAACATCGCCGGCGCAAGCCTTGAACGGATGGCGTGTCTGTGCTAGGCCGACCACCCACTGGACTTGATATTCAGTGGCTGGTCGCGACCCGCCCGGGATTTGTTGCCGGCCATGGACAGACGCCAACTCATTGTTCCGGGTGGAGCTCCGTCGCCCTCAGTAGCCTCCAAGTGTACCTCACTCACCCTACCCGCTGGAGGTGTCATCCACATACCAGGCCTGGAACCCATCACCCTCAGCACCGCCGCTTCCTTTGCGCCTCAGTGCTCCCAAGCAGCCGCGCCGGCCGTCGTCGTCAATGGCGGTGCCGTGACGCTCGACCAGGCCGCCTCCGCCAAGGGCGACACCGTCGTCGAATTCTCCGACTTCCGCGATCCATTCTATGCCTCGACCTTCCCGCAGTGCTACGCACTGGCTGCGACCACCGTCATCGCATACACCCTGGTTTTCATGCTTTTCATCACGCCAAGATCCTTCTTCGACGGCGGTGTTGTCATGCTAGGTCGGAGGGGCTTTACCAGTGGCGGCACCGGCGGTCAGAACATAGGAGGACGACCTTGGCTCCAAAAGGTGGCGGCCCTCTTCGTCGCGATATCATTGACCATCGCCACAGTCGACACCTTCAAGGTGGCTGAACAACAATACTCCATAGGCATCCAAAATGCCCTCGTGCTGCAACAGGATGTCCTCGGTGGTACCGAACTGAAGGTCATGAGCATCATCTCGGAGGCCTTCCTCTGGCTTGCGCAGGCACAGACCCTCACCCGGCTTTTCCCGCGACAGAGGGAAAAGATCATCATCAAATGGACTGCCTTCGCACTGATCGGATTCGGCACCTTGTTCGACTCCCTCAACAGTTTCCTCTACACCAACGCTGGATCTCTGCGGCCTCGCTCCTTCACCGACGCCATTCCCGCGCTCAGCTATCTCTTCCAGCTCTCACTGGGCGTTCTCTACGCTGCCTGGGTAGTCTACTACTCTCTGATGAAGAAGCAGTATGCATACTATCACCCACAGATGCGCAACATCGGCCTTGTGGCCATGCTTTCCATCACGGCTGTCCTGGTACCGATTGTGTTCTTCATCCTTGACATCTGCAAACCCGACTTCACCGGTTGGGGCGATTATGTTCGTTGGGTTGGCGCTGCAGCGGCTAGCGTCATTGTATGGGAATGGGTGGAGCGGATCGAGTCTCTAGAGCGTGAGGAAAAGAAGAACGGGATTTTGGGACGAGAAGTTTTCGACGGAGACGAGATGCTGAGTATGTCAGCATCCGACTGCCCATGGCCGTGCAAGAGAAAAAATACGAGGCGCGATGATGACGATGATGGTGGGGAGAAGGGGTTTTACGAGTCGCAGAGCACGCCAACACCGATCGTGAAGAGCAATGCATGGCCACTAGTGTCTTCCATTGCTAGCCGATACCGCCAAAGGGCGCAGTCAAGACCTCGAGACCCACCTAGAGATCCGGAAAACAGCCCCCGTGGAGGTTCCAGGGAAAGAGGCGCCAGACGGTTCCTGCAACCACCTTTATGGCCTTCAAGACCACCTCTGGTTGCGACCCCAGTGTCCCGGACCGACACACCGAGCACTGTCTACCAAGTGCGGTATATGCCAAACTCCGACACAGCGTCCCGAACAGCTACAGATTTTCTGAACGAACCGACACCGCCACCACCATTGCCTGCTGTTGTGGCCGAAGTCGAGGAACCCGCTGACATCAGGGAGCCCGAGTCGGCGGCGCACAAGGAGGGCGTCGACGAGCACGGGGCAGCCGTGGACAGAGCCGCAGCTGCTAGTCCAGAGCAATCCGTCACACCCAGCCAGTCGGCCAGCCAAGTAGCTGCTCGAGCCGCTGGAACAGCCAATACCAGCAACACCATCTCCTCCTCCAATCTTGCGAGCACAAGGATGCGGAGCCTTTCTCAAGCTACCCAGCTGTTCCGAAGACCATCCAGAGATACTTCCCCGAATTCCGGCGAGACAAACTCACAAGAGAACAAGCGCAGGTTCAAGTCTCGTCTCGAGGACTTTGCTGCACACCGCGCAGAAAAGCTGAGGGACCGCATGCGACCTGACCTGGATACGGAGGCCTTACCGACAGTGATCATTCCAGCTCCGGCGCGACGAGGGGCTGCCGTCCAGGCGCTGCGTGACGAGCAAGCCAACGCGGAGGCGGCCAAGTTGCCGGCCCCTTTGGCTCTTCGCAATCAATCTTCCTCCATACAGCTCTCGGGAACTACACCGGTCGGCTCCCACAATTCTTGAGCACCTCTACGCCTGTCGAGGGGTCACAGCGATACCTTGGATTCCACGCCGACCTCCAAGGACAGCAGCTCCGATGCGGTGAGGAGGCACGACTTGTAATTGGTTCGTTGGCAGACAGCGAGGCTTTCTACTATAGGGTTGGATTTTTTTTGCTTTAAGCGCATGGTGTTCCAAGGTTTTTTTCTTCTTTTTTTTTTCCTTTTTTTTCCTTTTTTTTCTTTTTTTCTTTTTTCTTTTCTTTTTTGTTCTCTTTTTCTGGAAGATATCCTCACGGTGCAGAATTTGGGTGCAGCGACTTTCTGCTGTCTCTGGGATTGGCTGGTGTTTGAAGTGTCGAAACATTTGACAGGGCTCCTGTATGGGGCCATAATTTCTTGTACCATTCGGTCGCTGTTGCCAATATTGGCCCCGATATTCAACGATACAGAACTGTTGGTAAAGGGGGGCCTTGGGACCACGAGGCCGGGTCATAGATATATCAGAGTTGATGAATGTGTGGTCACGCACTCACCACCATCCGCGTCAAGCTTCATGCCATTCTGTCTTTTTGGGGCAGCAAGTGTCCTCGTTTTGTGCCAATGTGTGCCGGGGATGTATGCAAGCTGTGCTACTCATATTCTTTAACATTCCGCACTATACTGCTCTGGTGTTTACTCTCATCTTTCCATGTTGCACCCCCCACGGAACAACACATGCTCAGCCGGACGGGGCAAGCTCTGCACCGGGCACCCGCGCCCTGCCATGCCTATGGCTGGTCGAATATTTCCTGGCTGAACATGTCTCGTGCGCAATAACTCATGAAACACGGCCGTCCCCGAATGCCGTTTGCTGTTTACCGAGTTCTGGCATGTCTGAGGGTCATAGGGTCACCAGCTCCCCTCCCCTGGCACTTCGCGTAGAGGCGTCCGTCTACTCTGCCCCCTGCCGGCACGAGTTTTCCGTGCAGAATAGAGACAGACAGCTTAGCTCCTTTGTGCACGGACGCATCTGGCGTTTCAGCCCGCGAGGCGGCTACTTCATTGCTCTTGTCTAGCCGTCGGACCACTTTCAACAGCTACAAAGGAGAGACGAGGGAAAAAAAAGCAGGTCAAGAAAACTACCGGTAATGGTTCGACGACCTGGACAGATAGTAGAGGGCATATCCTCGAGGCGTGGTACTACATAGTATATTGCACCTTAAATATTGAGTTACGGAGAAGGAATTTTCAAGATTGGCTGTCAGGTGCCACCTGTCCGATATGCTTTGGCCAAGAAAAGTACGTGCATAGTCTGGCTTTCATCGAACTTTGTTGCTTTGGGACAGGCTCTAATAGTACGTAGTACATCCGCACGGCTCTCGCAGGTAGCACGACACCTGCCCGAGTGAGCGGTCATGCAGTACCCGGTATGCATGATGTAGCTGTCATGACTTGAAGTAACACCTAGTAAGAGGGAGCGTGCATGCAGAAGTGAGACGTTGAACAAAGGACGTATGCGTTGATGCTTGGGCACATCTTACATCTGCCGTGTTGCACTATGACTGACTGTGTGATACGTCTCACGCCGCTGGGCACCTTTTCTTGATTTGAAGTGACTACGAAGCCAAAGTACAGTCCGGTACTTAGAGTAGCACCTAACCCCGTTAGAATGGCGCTGGAGGCCTGAAACAAGGCCTGTGGCCACCCACTACGGACAGGACAGATCCATGTCAGTTTTTGACCATCCGCATATTTCCATAGTCTCGCCGCCGCCCAGATTCATCGACTCCGACTCTACATAGTACGAGATAGTACCAAGTCCAAAGCACACGACCGCAGCGCTGACTCCCGCTGTGCTGACTCACGACACGGCCAATCAATCAATCCCCTTACATAGTACATCTGGATCCGTCCACCGTCTTCCCCGTCTTGCACCGCCGCCCCGCCGCGCGCCACCCAGCATGGCGACCACCGAGCCATTTCCGCCGCTCAGCGCCGCACGCAACCAGTCCTCCGCCTCACAAGATGCCAGTGGCAACGGTGCGCGCCGCAGGAGAAAGTCGAGCAGCTTCAACGCCGAACCTCGAGGCGACACAGGCGCCCCGTCTTTTGCTACGTCTCTTGCCCGTATGAGCGCGGCCAACCGAAGGGTATGTCCCGCAGAGCAAGCTGCGCCTGCGCGCCCCACCATCCCACCTCTGTGACTTCATGGCCTAACCTTTCGCCCTCCTTGCCAGCGGACCGACTCCAGAGACGGCTCTACGACGGCGACCTCGAAGCGGCCATCCAAGCGACGCAAGGCGCGGGGCTTGGCCCAGAGGGCGACCAACTATGCCATCAAGCACACCTGGGCCCTGCCCGCCCTCGTGCTCTCCGTCCTTCTCAGCCTCTACGCCCTGAACCCGACCGAGTCCAACCCCATCCACTCCCTGATCTTCGTCAGCTACAAGCTGCCCCAAGCCCCCGGCGCTGCCCCCGGCGCCCCGACGCTGTTCGCCAAGGGCCTGTGGGACCTTGCCTTCGTGGCCTTTTACATCGTGGTGCTGTCCTTCACGCGCGAGTTCATCATGCAGGAGCTGCTGCGCCCGCTCGCGCGCTACGCCGGCATCCGGTCCCGCGGCAAGCAGGCGCGCTTCATGGAGCAGATGTACACCGCCCTCTACTTTGCCTTTGTCGGGCCCTGGGGCATGTACGTCATGAGCCACACGCCCGTCTGGTACTTCAACACCACCGGCATGTACGAGGGCTTCCCGCACAAGCTGCACGAGGCCGACTTCAAGTTCTACTACCTCTTCCAGGCCGCCTACTGGGCCCAGCAGCTCATCGTGCTCGTGCTCGGCATGGAGAAGCCGCGCAAGGACTACAAGGAGCTCGTGTGGCATCACATCGTCTCTCTGACCCTGATCGCACTCAGTTACCGCTTCCATTTCACCTACATGGGATTGGCCGTGTTTATCACCCACGATATTAGTGACTTCTTCCTCGCAGTAAGTGCCCGCGCCATGACATTGCCCCTTCAGACTCGACCGAAGCACTGACCCGCTTGTCGTTGTGACCTGCAGACCTCCAAGGCCCTGAATTACATTGGCAGTGAGTGGCAAGGCCCGTACTTTGCCTTTTTCGTCTTCGTCTGGATCTACCTGCGCCACTACCAGAACCTGCGCTTCATCTACTCCATCTTCACCGAATTCAGCACCGTAGGGCCGTACGAGCTGGACTGGGCGGCCGGCCAGTTCAAGTGCCTGCTCTCCCAGGTGATCTCGTCCACCTTGCTCGGCACGCTGCAGTCGCTGAACTTGTTCTGGTTGTTCTTCATTCTCCGCATTGCCTGGCGCTTCATTGTCCAGGGTGTGGCCGAGGACGACCGAAGCGACAACGAAGAGAGCGAGGCTGAGGATGAGCATCTCAGAAGCGGCGAGAAGGTGCCCCTGGTGAACGGATCCGCTGCCCCTTCCAACGGCTATGCGCCGAATGGCGCCGCGGAGAAGAGGTGATGCGGTCTCTGCCCCCCTCATCCCGCTCTGGCTGCGCACGCACGACACCCAGTGGATCCCCCGGACGTCGGTTTTCTTTTTCTTTTTCTTTTTTTTTTCTTTTTCAATTCGATAATGTCGCCCAGTCGCTACTTACCTTCTCGATGGCCCTTCCCGAGAGGAAGGCCACCGCCATGTACACTTTTTTGCGCCAAGGACCGGCATTTGATATTGGGGAGAGGATAACCACCAAGATTGGGCTCGATCATATGATGTCGCCACACAGAGGGCTACACGAATCATGAACACATAACTGCATACGAAGGAAGCAAAGCATGGCTCGTGGTGTCGGCGTTTTGACCATAAAAATCGGAGGGTCTTCGGGGCGGGGGCTCATGGTCTTTCCCATCACGCTCGCTGGGAGTTTTGCGTCGGGAGGGGTCGTGTGAGAGGCGGCCACAGGAAAGAAGACAGTGGCCTTGCCATTCGAGTTCCGTGGGCAAGGGCTCTCAGCCATGGAGCTGGATTGACTGGATGCGACGTTTTTGGACTTTCCTAGCGCCCACGCAATATCCTGCTGCGGCTGGACGGGGAGACGGCGACCGGCGGGCCTGCATGATGGAATGGGTGGGCGGTCGCCCGGCCTGTTCCGAGGCTGGGGGTGTATGTGTCTCGTGGGACCGGCTACAGCGCAGCAGTACTACTCGTCACAATGCACCGTGCATTGTCCGCATCATCTCGCACCGATCCCCTTGCATCGGGCGTGTTGCGCGCAAAGGCAGGCAGGCAGGCGCGCACAACAGCCGAGGGGGGCTCGAGCCCAGCTCCGCACCGCACCGCACTACCACACTGTCCTGGCTTTTGGTGTTCATTCTGCACTGGAGAGATAACGGAACGAGCCACGCACTTTCCCTTCAGGGACGGCGCTGGCAGCCCGGGTCTTGCACGGCCCAGGCGGAGCCACCACCTCGGCTGGTAGGTTGGAAGGCAAGGTGCATTACATGCATGCTTGCCATGGCACGCGCACCTGCGGGGGGGTGGGGGCAGCCGCCGTGCAGTTGGCAAGTGGGAAAGGGAAGCAGGCAACTTTGTCGGCGGATGTCCACGAGAGGACCAACAAATTATATATACCACACCACTACTTCATTACATCCGACATCGCAAACCACGTTCCCTGGCCCTTCACTACACCCCCACCCCCCC